>OU964977.1:5759083-5764083 GCA_918808275.2 Dolichovespula sylvestris
GTTCAAAATAATTTGATAATAAATAAAAAAGGAGGGTAAGTAATTGAAATGATTCATATTCTTCCTGTCGATGATCGACCAATCAAAAGCGAGTATCGATCGAGACGCTAAATCTGAGAAGGAGGCGTTAAGATCGCCGCTCAGCAATGGCGCCATCTATAACGAAAGATATAGTATATGTATCGTAGGAATAGCCTTCAGGATTTCGTTTCTGAGTAAAATTTCTTCTCTCATGGCGTACGTCGTGTAAGATTTAAGCGAAGTAATAATCGTCAGCATTTGACGCAGTGCGTTAGTTGTAAATTAGAAATTGTAAAGAGGATTGGATAGTGTGCGGAGATATAATCGAAACGCGAGAAAAAACGTATACCGGATATTAGAATCGCGGACAATTCGAAAATATAAAGAAAATAACGCGGCTATATTTCAACGTACTGCTAAGAGACTCTGTAAAAACTTGACATTGGAACGGCCATTTTGGCGTGTTGTTTCCTAATCGAGTGCTGCGCATAGCATCGATATCCATCCATTTCAAGGTAAGAGACACGTTAACCGTAAGTATTTCGGTAATTCCAATATTTTCTTCACAGAATTCTCGTCGTTATCGTTCTTTTTTTTCTACATTTAATACGAACGATCAACGGTAACGTATGTTTTTAGAAATTACAAGCTCTCTCTCTCTCTCTCTCTCCCTCCCCCTCTCCCTCTCCCTCCCCCTCTTTCCATACGAAAGGTGTATCGTTCTTCCCCTTTTCTTTTTTCCTTTCTTTCTTTTTTTTTTTCTTTCTTTTCTTCCCTTTCCTACCAGTCTTTTGTTCGCAGAATATTCCAAGTACAAATGTCCTTCGTCTTTCTTTCTTTCTTTCTTCGATAGTACTTGGATAAAACCTTTTTTCCCCTTTTTTTTTGTCTTTTGCTTTTTCTTTTCTTCTCTCCCTCTTCTGGCTCTCTCTCTCTCTCTCTCTCTCTCTCTTTTATATAAGAAAGTATAATTACGAATTTTCTTGAAATTCGTTTGTTACTATGTAGATCTGTCTCTACGGTTCGATGTGTGTATATACTACTTTCGAAAATTTTGATTCGTTAAAGTTCGCGGCTTAATCGAGTTTATACATGTGTGTGAAGTACGGTAAATTGATGCGATGTATGTTAAGAGTGTGGTACGTGTATATGTGTGTTAATCCGGTTCACAAGAAAAAAATCTGTATATTATAGGATCTATCGCCATACATGTCTCCGTGATACACGTTTCGAATTAAATTTAGGTGAATTTTTGCTACCTAATATTTTTTTTATTTATATTAATAACAATGGTGATTCGTTATATGTCCCTAATTCCTCGTTATTATAATTAACTCTTATATTACCTTTAATACTAAATATACTTTTAATTACAGTGTTCCGATATATACATACATATATGGATTTGTATTTGATTCAAATATATAACGACTTTGCACGTACATAACTATATACATCGTCCAGATCTAAACATATAAAAACACTGCTACAGGAATATCGAAGTAAATATAGATTAGAACTCTCTATGTATTAGAGTCTCTATTAGTCAGAGGTCTTCTTTGTTTACCTTTTTTTTTTCCGCTCCCTTTACATTACGTTTTTTTTCTTATAGACTTTATTGGCAAGACTCGGTATATTCTTGTTATTGAATAATATGCGCGAGGTATAAGAAATTAGTTGACTGGAATAGTGTATTCAAAATTTTAAAGATATATTATTAATGAAATTTTAATTAGATGCACATGTATTTCTATTTCTATTTCTATTTCTATTTCTATTTCCGTAGGAAGTAGTTGCATTACGTCGCTTCCATGATGATAACCGAAACGCATATGAACTCAAACCACATGCTCAATTCTGCTCTCAATACGAAAACAGAATTAGAAAAGATGGATGATGTAGGTTGGAAAGCTAAACTAAAAATTCCACCAAAGGATAAACGCATAAAGACGAGCGTAAGCGATGAAATTTAAATGAGCATGTGCTTTTTATCTTTGCTATTTTTTTTTGTAATACAAATAGTATAATGACAAATGTATATCGTAGGATGTCACTGACACACGTGGTAATGAGTTTGAAGAATTTTGCCTGAAACGAGAGTTGCTAATGGGTATTTTTGAAAAGGGTTGGGAAAAACCATCTCCAATTCAAGAAGCCAGTATCCCTATTGCATTGTCTGGTAAAGACATCTTGGCTCGAGCTAAAAATGGAACTGGCAAGACTGGTGCATATTCGATTCCAGTGCTTGAACAGGTATAAAATATTACTAATTGTAGCTAAATATTAATAAATAAAATTGCTTTCGTCGCATAATTTTTTACTCGAATATAATTAAATACATTGCGTTAGGTTGACCCTCGGAAAGATGTAATTCAAGCGCTAGTAATTGTACCTACCAGAGAGTTAGCTCTTCAAACATCACAAATCTGTATCGAACTTGCGAAACATATGGATATTAAAGTGATGGTAACCACTGGTGGTACCAATTTACGTGATGATATTATGAGGATTTATCAAAAAGGTTTGTACGCGCGCGCTCACACATCATATAATCATTATTTAACAGATATTTTATAATTAATTTTGTAAACTTACAGTACAAGTAATAATAGCAACGCCAGGAAGAATTCTTGATCTTATGGACAAAAACGTTGCGAACATGGATCACTGCAAAATATTAGTTTTGGATGAAGCAGATAAGCTTTTGTCGCAAGATTTTAAAGGAATGTTGGATCATGTCATTTCTAAGTATGTTTGCGGAACGTTTTAATTACAACGAAATTTTATCGTTATCTATAGTTGATATTATTTCATTCTATGTAGATTGCCACACGAACGTCAGATTTTGCTGTATTCAGCTACCTTTCCGTTGACTGTGAAACAGTTTATGGAAAAACATTTGCGAGATCCATATGAAATTAATTTAATGGAAGAATTAACATTAAAAGGTGTAACGCAGTATTATGCCTTTGTACAGGAACGACAGAAAGTTCACTGCCTTAACACGCTGTTCTCGAAGGTAATATTTTGAGTCTATATTAAAATTTAAAAGAGATACCATTAATCTAACGTCTTATTTTCTTTTGCTTAGTTGCAAATAACACAAAGCATAATCTTCTGTAATTCGACACAACGTGTAGAATTACTGGCAAAGAAAATAACAGATCTTGGATATTGCTGTTATTATATACATGCGAAAATGGCACAGGCACATAGGAATCGTGTGTTCCATGATTTTCGAGCAGGGTTATGTCGAAATCTGGTAAGTCGCGAAACATTAATATATGTGTATATATAAACACGCGCGCGCGCGCGCACACACACACACACACACACCTCTATTTGTAATTATCTTATATATTCCCTTTGAGTGCTTGATTGCTGAATTATATTGTGAAAGCAAAAGCGTGATCATACTCTTATTAACGAGTAATATGAAATATAGAAGTGTGTGAAATTTCGAAAAATTCTTATCGATTTAACGATATTTTTGAACATTTTCTTTAGGTGAGCAGCGATTTGTTCACTCGAGGTATCGACGTACAAGCTGTTAACGTTGTAATCAACTTTGACTTTCCCAAGATGGCAGAAACATATCTGCATCGCATCGGTCGATCAGGAAGGTTTGGCCATTTAGGTATAGCAATTAATCTAATCACGTATGAGGATCGTTTTAACTTACATCGTATCGAACAAGAGCTTGGAACAGAAATAAAACCTATCCCAAAAGTGATAGACCCCAGTTTGTACGTAATAAGACCAGAAGACAATAATAGTATGGAAGAAGGTAACGTGTCCAAGTAGTTTCGATATGGAATCATAACTAAGCTGGAATGAACGCTCAAGAAAAGTTTAAAGTGTGAAAATAGTGATTGTGTCTCGTACATGTATAAGGCATAACATTGCTATGCTTTGAACTCAAAGAGTGAAATATAACTCTAGTTCGGAGAGAGAGAATTTTTGTTGGGTTTGTGTTAACGTTCTATTAAATTGGAAGAAAACAAGGGTAGTTTTGGAAGAAGACGGCGGTCCGGATGATGAAGGTGTTTAGGTCAAAACGATCTACTTTATGAATAAAACTAAATATTGAAAATTTCAATTATCATTACATTAAGGATCACTCGTTTGACCGATCGATAATTGAAATTTAACATTTTTTATTTTCTACATAGAGCATTTCTTTTTTACCTAAACATCTCTCGAATCGCGTTTCGTTATTTTCCATTTTATAATACACCGTTAACGCACACCCTACAAAAATTCTCTCTCCAAACTCTTATTATGTTTTATTCTTCGAGTTCAAAGAAACGAGTTACTTGTATATATGGGTGATGATGATGATGATGATGATGATGAGAGAGAGAGAGCGAGAGAGAGAGAGAGAGAGAGAGAGAGAGAGAGAGAGAGAGAGAGAGAGAGAGAGAGAGAGAGAGCGAGAGCGTGGTGATGAGAAACAATGAACTCGATGATTTAAGTGATGCGAATGTGTTGGGTATGAGTGATATTCTTTGTACATAAATACATTTAAATGTACATAAAGTAAAACACACGTCAGAGTCAAGCCATTATCAAGAGCACAATGAATAAAATCAATATGCGGATTAACGTAATAATAATAATAATCACAATCGAGATCATTGCATTTTACCATAACTGTAAATACAGCATGAGAGTATCCACAACACACGTCATTTTAATAATAATAAATTTTTATACAATGGTTTCATACTTCCGATATATTCCGTTGTTTCTCTTTTGTTCGTTCATAAAATAAGAAAAGTGTGTGGCATATGCGATTTATCAAAACAAAAAACAAAACAAAGCAAAGCAAAGCAAAGCAAAGCAAAACAAAACAAAAAATAAGAAAAAAGTTTTACCTCGAGAAAAGTAATCGATCTACTCTTTCTCTTTGGCATAACTATTCGACATGTGAACAACGTTATGAATCCATGTGCTTATTAACTTTGCACTATAGATTA
>OU964977.1:5766583-5799083 GCA_918808275.2 Dolichovespula sylvestris
TCTATTGCTAACATACATTATCATTCAGAAGGAATCACGTATTATGATGTATGTCTCCAGTAGAGAATAAATTGTTAGTTGTAAGGGTATATATTATTACCAAGGTAATACAATTTTTCCACGGTTGTATTTTCCAAACAAACAAACAAACAAAAAAAAAAAGAAGATGAAGAGAAGAAGCAGCTATTCTAATACCAATTGGCAAAAAAGAAAAAAGAGAAATGACTACGTAATATTTTCGAAAAGAAAAATTTCCACAATTGCGCTGTGTATTATATCGTTATTAATTTTGATCGTGCAATCATCTATCACGGTTTTTCACAGGCTCATATATTTTACATATTAAATGTAATCATTATATTTGTATGCGATTCTATTTAACGTTGATAAGTAATAATGGACGAGTCTCCTATTGTGCGTTGTATAAACGATTAATGGAATCGCATACAATATCATAATCATATAATACGATACATTTCTTTTTGCATTAGGTTCTATTATTTTTTGCTATAGAAAAACATAACGTCATGTCTCATTTGAAATTGAAAAATAAGAAGTGTTTATGGTTTCTAAAACGATCGAGGAAAGAAGTTACTACAAAAAAAGAAAAAAAAAAAAAATTCTCTATCGTTATCCGTTGTAATAACTTTGCGATCGTTGCCCTTTGTAAACCGACAAAAGAGAATATTTGTTGGTATTATCGATTAATATCCCCTTGTGCGTTTTAAATTCTGCGTCTCTCACTTTATATATTACTTCTTTTGCGAATTGTATTTTTTCTCTTTTTTTTCTTTTTTTTTTATTTTCCTTTTCTACTATCATTTTTTAAAAAGAGTCAAAGTTGTATCTGGGAAAAGTGAATAACAAACAAACAAAATAACAATAATAATAATAACAATAATAATAATAATAATAATAATAGTAATAATAATAATAGTAATAATAATAATAATAAACAAAACAAAGAGTAGACGAAGATTGTGTCATGTGAAAGTTTATTTTTTCACATATATAAGGAGCTTCGATGAAGTCTGAAAAAAGAAGAAGAAAAAGAAAAAAAAAGAAGGAAAGAGGAAATAATTGATAAAATTGTTTTCTATTCGTTAACAATAGACTGAGATGGTTGCTAGGATCTTAGCGTTCGAATTTTCGTGACTATAATTAATTATTACTATTATTATTATTATTATTATTATTATTATTATTATTATTATTATTATTATTATTATTATTATTAATAATAATATTATCATTATCGTTATCGTTAAATACAAATGCTGTAATCCATTTAAATTGAACTTTGACTCTTTCTAAACTATGATGATACTATTGATTTATTGTAGAGTCGGGATTATCACGTAGCATTGATTAGCAATGCTGAGTTTATAATGATCCGAAGAAAGTGTGAGTTAATTCAAAAATCAAATTTAAATGTTAAAAAATAATCCAACAAAACCACGCCAACAAACATTTTTATATGACAAATCGTGATTCGTTTTCTTATATACATGTAATTATTAAACATTATTGGCATCAATATTTTGTTAACGAAAACGAACAAAAAAAGAAAAGAAACAAATTAAACAATAACATTGCAAAAAAAATTTTTTAATCATTCTCTCGCCGAGAGATGACACTTTCTTCGGATTGGAAACCTAGGCGAAGGTATTTCCTTGAAATATTGTTTTCAAGGGTACCTTTCAATTTTGATCGCGAATGAAAATTTATGATTGCTAACTTTTACAATGTAAAAGTTCTTTTTTTTTTTTTTTTTTTGAGAGAGAGAGGGAGAGAGAGAGGGAGATAGAGAGAGAGAGAGAGAGAGAGAGAGAGAGAGAGAGAGAGAGAGAGAGAGAGAACGAATGATCGAATGTAAAAAAAAAGAAAACTAAGAGAGATGGATTAACATTACGGGTTAAGAGAAAAGAAAATATGGATAAAAGCATTAAAAAACAAAAAAGAAAAAAAAGAAGAAAGAAAATGAGATCCTTCAACAACATCTTTCCCTAAAAGGGATTTTTGTAGAGAATTGTTTTTTAATAATTTGTGAAAAAACGAAGAAATTCATTGAACAACTTTTGGATTTCGCGTTTTTCGTTTGAAAACAATTCTGCTACTATATCGCGCTGTTTAAAACAGCGATCTATTAAAAAACATCGAACTACGTGCGTTAGGGTTTTCTTTCGAAAAGGTTTTATATAGGCGAAGTATTAAATAAATAAATAAATTAATTAATTAAACAGCATGTAGGACTCTTACGGAATATCGTGTGAGAGAGAAAGGGGGGGGGGGAGAGAGAGAGAGAGAGAATACGAGACGAGTTTTATTTTGTCGCTAAAAACGCACGTAGTTGTTGTTGACGATGATTGAAATTGTAATTTCGATAATCGTCTTGAAAACAAAAACAAAAAAAAAAAAAACAAAAAAAAAAGATATTTACAAACGTGAAAAAAAATCGTAAAAAAAATAAAATGAAGAGGAGAAGTCGATATTAGAATCGCGCAAACATCTGATTTTATTATTTTTTGTTTTGTTTTTTATTACTCGGTATGGAGAAATTGGCATAAAGAAACAAAACAAAAAATTTCAGAAATATTTTGTAACAAATGTAATTTTGTGATCGTACATTATTGGAAATTTTTTCAAGTTCACACGGGCCAGAAGAGGAAAATTTTATCGAATGTTAAAACAAAAAATTGTTGTTAATTAACCGTGTATAAAAAGAAAAGATAGAATTCTGATAACGACTACTTGAAAAAAAAAAAAAAAACAAACAAACAAAACCAATCAAACAAACAAACAAACAAATATAAGTACATCGAATTTCGGCCAGTAATGCAGAAATCGCATCGCGAAATTATTATTTGTAATTCTCGTATATACACATATAAATAAAATAAAATAAAGTAAATAACGTGGCCATGTGTGCCTTAAAAAATTCTGATGGAGCAAAAAATAATTTAAAGAAACGATCATCCCATCGAGAAATCAAAAAAGAAAAACAAACGAGAAATTTAGAATCTACAAGTAATTTCGCGTTGCTGTTGCTTGCTTACTCGTACAGGAAAATAAAGAAGAAAAATTAAATGGAAACAAAGAAAAATGGCCGATTAAGTATATTACAAACAAATATACAACGTACAAACATACATACGTAAACGTATTAAACACGTTACACATGCATATGCCCGCAGGAAATGCTTCGTATTTTTAATTTTTCTTTTTTTTTTGGTTGATTGTTATTATTTTATACGAAAAACTTTTTCATTAAATACGCCAATTCGGAAATATCACTGATATAAAAACTGTATTGACGATAATAACAACGACGATACGATATGTACTGTTCTTTCTGGTAACAAAAAAAAAAAAAAGAAAAACAACGTTTATTTCTTACAATCAAACAAATAAATAAATAAATAAAAATTGTAAAGGTGAGTTTTTGAGCGTTGTTCGCGTCCTTTGTTCATAGATATGTATTTGTGTAAAAAGGAATATAATTTGATTTTAATTTATGTTTGAAAGAGACGCCTAAAGCTCATCTAATTAATTAACCGATCATGATGACGATGATGATAATGGTGAGAACAAACAAACAAACAAATAAACAAACAAACAAACAAAGAAGAAGGAAAAAAAATAAACACAAGTATTATGTAACAAATTTGTTTTCGAAAAAAGGAACTAGCAACACAAGCAACTCGTTCCTTGATAATAAAAAAGAAAAAGATGAAAAGAAATTCTGATCCACTATTTTTAACCTTCGTTTTATACATATTTGTATGTGTGTGTGTGTGTTACAAAAATTAATTTCAAAGCGATGGAATTTGAAAACCCATTAGATAATTATCTTGTTTAGAAGATAATTATATGAATTTTTATTTGACGTTATTAATGGATAAATTTTTAACGATATATAGAATGAATAGAAAATCAATAGAACGATTTTATTTAATATTATTATTAGAAGGAATTTGGTAGAATTATTTCCAACGTAATCGCAATGTTTCTTGTTAGACATTGTATTAATTTCTTAAATAATTAATTTGGAAAGTTGAGTCGATTACTTAATAGGGACAGTTTTTTTTTTTAGTTGTTTTACATGATTTTTGAAGGAGAGAGAGAAATAGGTGTGTGTGTGTGTGTGTGTGTATCTGTTCTTGTCTCACTCTCGGAAACGATTAAATCGTCGTGTTCGTAAGCCCTTGTGAATCGTCGGTCGTTATCGTAAAAATGTCAGCAGGAACGATCGGATCCGTGACGATATAACCGACGCGAAATACCGGATAGCACTGTGCAAACTGTAAGGCCGTTTCCATAATCGTCACGTAAAGACGACGAAGCTTTGTACGTATTTACTTGCATAGATAGATACGTGTGTATATATATATATATATATATATATATATATATATATATATATGCTTTTGTTAGGCAAATTTCGATTAGTCTCTCGAAACGTTCGATCGAATAATAATATCCTTATTCCGTCTAGACGATCGAATAATACGTCTTATTTTAGTACTAACCATAAATGCAATCATCTCACGAGTACATACATATTATATATATATATATATACACACAAATGAAATTATTAATATTTATATCATTGGCATTAGGTTATTTATTCTTGGAAGTTGGATATAAAAATTTTCACTTATTTCGCGACTGTAATTAAAAACGAAATTTTATATAATTCGGTTATATCGGTGGATGGGCATTAATAGTTCTTCTTTTGAAATTGAATACAAATTCTTATATTTATTTTTATCGATATGTCAGTGAGTTATTTTTGGACATATTAGTCGACGTTAAAAGGTACGAATAATACATTTTTATTTATATCGATTATTATAATCCAACTTTTTATAGAATCGTTTGAGAAGAGGTTGACCTATAATACTTGTTTTTACGGTAAACTAAGAAAAGGGATATACGCGTTGTGTGTAGCCATACAGTGTAGCTAACGTACGCTAGAACGAACAATAGAATCGCGATAACATTGTCGAGAAAATTTCAAAGTTAAGAGAGTCGTACGTCCCGGCAGATGCTCCTTTTCGAGTCCCTTTATCGATTTTATACGATCAGCAGCAAGTCTTGAGCCTAACGTAAAAGCTACTATCTCAGAAGTGACACCAGTCTCTTTCCCTCCCCCCCTTTTAAATATCCAAAAAATATCTCTTTTTCGTGGACATCCACAATTATATTATTCATTATGTTTCGTTCAAAGATCAATTTACTAAGAGGTGGGTCGCGAAAAAAGTGCCACTTCTTCGCACGTCATGTCATCCTGTTACAAATTCCTAAGACTTGCGAGGAAAAGTTTTCGCGTTGCCCGTAAATCGAATTTTTGAACGGGAGAACATGATATGGCAGGAGGTGGCGCGATTCCGCGTGCCACCTCTTAGCACGTCATTCTATCCCGATACAAATTCAGATTTGCCGGAAATTTTGTCGCGGTTTCCATAAATTGAATTTTTGAACAGGAGAATATAACATGGCAGGAGGAGGTGGCACGCGGAATCTGTGACAGGACAAATATTTTTTACATTATTTTCCATTTCATTTTATATGGCAAAGAAAATGTGATAAATAAATGGACAGATAAAGAAAAACAGATTATACGGGGGAAATATTAGAGGAATCATTTTTAAATTAATAAGTTAAACGTTAACAAACGTACCCAAACGTTTTCATCAAAATTTAATAATAAATGTAAACTACTTTTTACGAATTGATTCGAGAAACATGTATAGAAGGTGGAACAAAACGTTTTCATTAAAATTTAATAATACAAGTAAATTATATTGGACGAATTGATTCGTCAAACGTATATACAGGGTGGATCAAATATTGACATGAAAAAATAATAACAGAGCTAACTTCATTTTTAACACAACTTGCAAGAAAAATATTCAAGTTACGATCAGAAAAATATATGATACCCTGTCTAATATAAAATATATGACAGGTCTCTTTATTCATTATTTCATATTAATTTGTGAAACGTATATACTAGGTACGTACCAAATGTATTCATTAATAAGTTATAACGAGAGTTACCCCATTCTTTACTTGTAAATTCATATTAATTTCCTTAAACGTATATAGAGGACGTTGAAAATATTTCCATCAAAAATTAATGACAAATCCGACCTATTTTGTGCGGGTAGCAAGGAAAATATTAATATTTCAATCGAAAAAAATGTTATGTGCATCCCGTGCACATATATGGACGCGTATACGCTTGAGTAGAAGGTATAGATGGAGGTAAGTGGAGGTAGTAGGAAGTAGTATAAGTCAACGACATCGTCGACTTTCGGAGTAAACCAGTCCTCTTCTCTTCTCTTCTCTTCTCTTTCCTCTCTCTCTCTCTCTCTCTCATCCCTTTCAACGTCTGGCTGCTAGCCGTTCGCTCCTCCTCAGTCGTCGTCTATCGTAAATCGATAGAGGCGTTCGAAATCGTATTTCCGAGTAACACCGGCCGAATGTAAAGTTTCTCTCTCTTTCTCTCTCTCTCTCTCTCTCTCCTGCTTTTGGGACTTAATAAGGGAGGGAGAGAGAGAGAGAGAGAGAGGACGGGGGAAAGGGGAGAGAATGTCTAGCTTGATAAGAAATAAGGAGAGAAAGTAATCGAGAAGGGTGGTGAGAGAAAATGCTACTCCAAGTACGAGAGCTTTCAAGCCAGAGCAACCGAAAGATAAACAACGAGGGTGCTTTTCTCTCTTCCCTGGACTAAACAAAATGTTACCTACAAATCTTTCATTCTACTTTTTCTTCCCCCTCTTTTGTTTATTTTTCCTTTTTCCTTGTACTCTCCAACAGCTGATTCGCAAAAATATCGAAAGAACGTCTCTCTTTTCTTCGCGATATTGAAATTTTCTAAAAACCTATAGCTTTTTTTTTTTTTTTTTTTTTTTTTTTTTTGAAAGCATTCGTTTAACAACGCATGATTTTCTTTTGTTCGTTATATGGCTGATACCCCGGAAAAAAAAGAAAAAGAAAATGAAAATAAAAAAGTATAGCAAAATTCTTTTTGATAAAATGATTATTAAATAGAAAACACGACGTACCCCTGAACGAAAAATGATTCTAGCATAAATAATCGATTCAGATCAATTATCGCGAAAGGGAGACAGATATATGAATAGTTAGATAGATAGATAGATAGATAGATAGATAGAGAGAGAGAGAGAGAGAGAGAGAGAGAGAGAGAGAGAGAGAGAGAGAGAGAGAGAGAGAAAGGGGGAAAAAGCTGCGATTTTGTGAGCCAGTTAGGTAGTAGTACACGTGCACGTACGCGTTTACGCTTGGGACGGCAGATCCATTGTTTCTGTGGGTGATGCTAAAAGAAGGAAAGAAAGACAGAAAGAAATCCAAAACGAGCAACAAAGAGACGGAGATAGAGATAGTTCTCTCGTGCGTATGCGCACGTTTCACGGTATACGTCGACACAAGTACATTCTCCCTATATACGAGAGAAAGAGAGGAATCGATTCGAACAGCCAATCAGAGAGATTCTAAGGCTCTTCAGCATGAATTCGTAGTTTTAACAAAACCATCCACGTTTTGCCCATCATCCCCCTTCACCCGCATGTCTCCCCTCTCTCTCTCTCTCTCACTCCCTCCCTCCCTGTACGCGTTCACGGATCACCAAATACAGAACGATTAGAAGAACTAGCCTAAGTAGAAACAGAACAAAAATTGTAACTTTTTTTTTTTTTTTTTTTTTTTTACGACAATAGACTTGAGTAGAAGAAACTACAAAGAAGGGGTAGCAAGAGAAGTGCATTCTTGCCCTGTAATATGAAGGTATAAGCATGACGTCACTAACTCATTCTGGCCAACGTAAAATCTCTCGGTCTTTTTTCTAAAAAAAAAAGTAAGGGAAGAAAAGAGAGAGAGAGAGAGAGAGAGAGAGAGAGAGAGAGAGAGAGAGAGAGATAGAGATAGAGATAGAACATAACCTCTCTGATGCCCATAATCTGGCAGTGCATTTAACCACTTTGTGAAATAGCCGTATATCTGTGCCTGTGACGTAGCATTCGATACGTCGCTGAGGTATTCTGGAAGGGCATAGACGTACAAAGCCAGAGAGGGAGAGAGAGAGAAAGGGAGAGAGAGAGAGAGAGAGAGAGAGAGAGAGAGAGAGAGAGAGAGAGACAGAGAGAGAGAGAGAGAGACAGAGAGAGAGAGGGTGGGGGGGAGAGGGAGAGAGAAAGAGAGAGAGAGAAAGAGTAGAAGATGATGCGCAAGCTCGTAGTAGAGAGTCGTAGTAGAGGTGGAAATTGTAGGGAGTTAGGGTGGGGTTTAGACGAAGCTAGATAGAAGAGAGTCAATGGGAAGGATAGAAAGAGACAGAGCGTATATATCGGAAGGTTGGAATCACAGTACCGGTGGTAGTGGTAGTGGAATTGGTGCTGGAGGGGTAGTGGTAGTGGTAGTGGTGGTGGAGGTAGGGGTGGCGGTAGTGGTGGTGGAGGTAGGGGTGGTGGTGGTGGTGGTGGTTCTGCGCACACCCGTGTACTACCCAGCCATGGAGTGGAAGAAGGGTGCGCCCTACTTCGCGTCGGCGTTTTCCCTCCTGGCACTGTGCAACGCTCGCACAGGAGTAAGCGGGACAAAGATAGAGAGGTAGATAGAAAGAGAAAGAGAGAATATATCGTCAGTGTGATAAAGACGGTGCTACGTCGAGGAGGCCCAGTCTACTTGTATCTCTCTCTTTCTCTCTCTCTCTCTCTCTCTCTCTCTCTCTCACTCTCTCTCTCTGTCCCTCTCTCGCTCTCTTTCTCCCTCTCTATCTTTGTCCGGTAGGTTAAAGCAAGACAGAGACAGGGTGTCTCTCTCTCTCGGCGGTTCCGAACCCCCGGTTTTCACAGTCTCTCATTTAACGACGAACGCGTTCGCGTCTGACGGTGGACTCTCTCTGTCCTCTGTCCTCGATGTTTTTTCAAACGATTTCGAAAGTGTACGTGTGTCTTTATTTAATCCCGATAGCGTGACATTTCGATCAACATTGGAAATATTGGACCTAATTTACGGGCCTATCGTATATAGTCTGTTCTTCTTGGATATCGCGAGTGTCCGTTAACGTGAATCTTTCGAAGGGTTTTCAAAGAGGAAAAGAATGAGTTTATATAAATGGTGAGAATGACACATGTTACCGAGGACGATGATGATTACGTCTTAGCGAAGATACGTTCTCCTTCTCTCTCTCTCTCTCTCTCTCTCTCTCTCTCTCTCTCTCTCCTATCCTCGAACCGTTACCGAATAAGATTCACGAATGGACGAGCCGGGAGCATTTAATCCCTTGCCTCTCGTTTGCATAATTAGCCGCGGTACTGCGCTGCGGGCTCCCTCGAGGTAGAGAGAGAGAGAGAGAGAGAGAGAGAGAGAGAGAGAGAGAGAGAGAGAGAGAGAGAGAGAGAGAGGAGGGTAACCCGTAAACTTTGACCGCGAAGATCTTGCCGAGAACGCGGAAAAAGTAAAGGAAACTTCGAAACCTTCGCGAGAAGAAGAGCCTTTCCATATTTTCCGGAGAGTCCTTCGAGAGAAACGGAGACGAAGGGAGAACGAACGAACGAACGGACAGCGCGAGCGAGAGAGAAAGAGAGAGAGAGAGAGAGAGAGAGAGAGAGAGAGAGAGAGAAACGAAGGGAGAACGAACGAACAGACAAAGGAGAGAGGGGGGGGGAGGGATGATAAAAATGGACTCTGTCAAATCCTGCTGATCGTTAAAACAGAGAGAGGGAAAGAGATAGATAGATAGATAGATAGATAGAGAGAGAGAGAGAGAGAGAGAGAGGGAGAGAGAGAGAGGGTGTAAAAAGTGTAGTTGTGACTCGCATCGCAAGTGTATGTGACACGTAAAAGAAGCAAAACAACGACAACAACAACAACAACAACAACAACAACAACAACAACAACAACAACAACAACAACAAGAACGCAACAACGACAGCCAGATATACATCAGGATGCCGAGGGGTTCATTGTTAATCCTTTTAGTAATGATGGCAGCGACAACGAGATTAGTTAGTCCAGACAGTTGTGCCGACGAGTGTAGCTGCAAATGGAAGAATGGTAAACGTACCGTTGAATGTATAGATCGTGCTTTAACGAGTATACCAGAACGGATCGATCCGGAGACACAAGTGTTGGACATGAGCGGGAACCATGTAAGAAGCTTGCCGAGTAACATCTTCGTACGCGTACGCCTGACGAATCTCCAGCGTCTCTATCTACGCGAGTGTCGTATCGACCGAATCGACTCGGAGGCTTTGACCGGCCTGACGAACTTGGTCGAGCTCGATCTAAGCAATAATTTGTTATCAGGGGTGCCAAGCGCTAGTTTCTCCAACACTCCCTTTTTACGTGACCTAGCGTTGGCTTATAATCATTTGGAAAGGATTCATTCCTATGCCTTTAAGAATACACCCAATTTGGTTAAGCTCGATCTCTCCCATACGAAGTTGATCGAGATCGAGGCCAAAGGATTTCGCGGTTTGGAGTCTTTGGAGAGTTTGAAATTGAATGAAAACGAATTGACTACGTTGCATCCCGGTACGTTCGAACCATTGAACAAACTGACCAGCATCGAACTACACGATAATCCATGGATTTGCGATTGCCGCTTGAGAGAGATGAAGATGTGGCTTGTAAAACATAACCTGCCGACATTGGTGGCGCCCATTTGTCACGGACCAGAACAATTATTGGACAGAGTCTTTACCGATCTGGTAATCGACGATTTTGCCTGTCGTCCTGTACTCTTGATAGCGAGCCATTACGCCGAGGCTACGATCGGGGAGAATGCCAGTATAGTATGTAGAGTAAGTGCTATACCACCCGCCAAAGTTAAATGGTATTGGAACGGTCGGTTGTTGACCAATCATTCGGCGTTTAGTAGCTACCAGAAGGTCTTGATATTCGAGGAGGGACAATTCCGTAAGAGAAGTACGCTTGTACTGACCAACGCGCAGGAGGCCGACTCGAGTGAGTTTTATTGCGTCGCCGAAAATCGTGCCGGTAGCGTGGAAGCTAATTTCACGCTTCACGTGTCGTTAAGAACGGCTGGTATGTCGACGTTAGGATCGGGACAGATAGCGGGTATATCGGCAGCATTGGTTGGCCTGATACTGTTCATCCTACTGATCATCCTAGTCCTTTTCGTTCGTTTAAGAAGAATGCCCGTTAAAGACGTTAAATCACAAACGCCCCTAGAAACGGTGTCCGGCGAAGGCAACGGCGAAACGATAAATCGCCCAACGGAAAACCCATCGACGACCTCGTCGTTGCCACGAGGAAAACGGGAAGAGATCGAAACAACGTCCTTCGGGATAGACGCGAAACCCCCGGTATCCTTGAACCTAAGTTACGTGCAAAGACCGCAAACGGCCCTGGTACAGAACGAGAGTGACTACGGTAACGTAACCAGATACGAGGAACGTGGTGGTCAAGGTGGTATCGCCGGAGGTGGCTGTGGTAGATCGTCCTTGCTTTTACCACCGAGCGGTGCTTGTTTTTCCTCGACCACGTCATTGATGCCCATCGATAATCCCGATTTGATAAGGGACACTAGACGTGGCTCAGCCGATGATTTAACGCCTTACGGTGCCGGTGGTGATTACGTTGGTGGTATCGCCGGCCGTATTGAATTAGCCGACGATGGTAAAATATTATATTCGGGTTGTCTTTGGGACAATAATAGCCCTCCTACGAGGGACAGCACCGGCAACAACAGTTGTAGGGATGTTTGTAGAGATAATTGCAGCAGAGGTGCTTCCTTGCAAGTCAGTTCGTATACGTCGTCCAAGGAAACGCTAGCGGTAGTAGCGCCAACGGTCGAACAATTTCCACCGGGTGCTAAACAAATGCGCGTATGGCAAAAGGGTGTACCCGTATTACCCCCCGTGTCGGCCCTCAAACGCGTATTAGGATCCACGCGTAGCTCACCCGACGAGGGCTATCAGGAAGGGACTGGAACCGATGTCTAGGTACCGCTACTTCATTACTGCGATCCACGGCACCGTTACTTGGAACTACGTAGACGCCATCAGGAGGATGATACCGACTGCTGACTCGTCCTTTGTTTTTTCTTTTTTCTTTGACTCTTCTTTTATTATTTATCCTCCGTTATTCATCTGGGCTCGATCCTTATATATTTGGTGGGTGTCGTATGTTGGACTCGCAGTAGTGAACGAAAAAAAATATATGCATACACATATATACGTCATACATACATACATATCGCACGCACACGCGCACGCACACCCACACACACACACACACACACACACACACACACACACACACACACACACACACACACACACACGTAAAAGATTTCATTCAACAAACCTCACACAATGACAAGAACGAATATGATATACATTGACTTTGGGTGTCCGTCGAGACCCCAAGTGAAACATTATTCATGGTGTCGACGACTCTGATAAATATTGCAGTGCTTGTGTATGTGCAAAGAGATTAACAAAGAAATAATTCATTGGATAGATCACGAGTTGAGAGAGAGAGAGAGAGAGAGAGAGAGTAAACGAGCCTTTAAGAAAGCTCAGTGTTACCAACAATATTCAAACTCTGACGTTATATCCTACCTCTTCTGATCGTTCTAATTCTTCTTTCTTGTTTGGAGTCCTAACACAAAGTAAATAATATAAACGAGAAGAAGAATGTTGTATGGAAGAAGGAAGAAGGCAAAAATATAAAAAAGACAAAAGAAAGTGGAATGAAACTACTGTGCAAGACGCGTGTCCGCCGGTGGATTGCGTAGGTAGGCCCTTTGATTAAAAAAGAAAAGAAAGGGCTAGAGCTTAATCGTAAGGTCCCATTTTTCCGTTTGCATTTAGACCTTTTAGTCAATTCGAGAATGTAATTGGATTATTTTAGAATGAAACGAAGAGAGATCGAGTGTCCGTGTCCGTGCCGTGTGCGTGTGCGTGTGCGTGTGCGTGTGCGAGGACGATGCGTCGATAATATCTTTTCTTTTCTTACATTTCAAATATTTCCGATTTTTTACCGACTTTATTATATTACTTAACATTCCGAAAGATTCGTAACGTAGCTCGAATGGATTTCTTGAGGGACCTTTGGAGTAAATTGCGAGTTTAGCTTTTCAATCGATTGACACGTGCTCTTCTAACGTCGGTCCCGACGGGAGGAGGTTTAGGGATTAACGGTTTAATATTCGTTACAAAATTGGCGATATTAAGGTTTCAACCTTTCAAATTTTTAGGTCAAAAGTCTTTAGGTGGATCGACGTTTCCTAGACGATTTTAAATATCAATTACTCTTTTTCGATACTTCCTAAAGGCAAATTTTGTTTTTAAATCGTAAAACTGTAGGCCCGAATACGAGCCTAAAAGTTCTCCAAAAAGAGTAATTGTTTTTTTTCTTTTTTTTTTTTGAATAACTCAGAAACTTTTGATCTATCATGTAAATAAATCTAATTTGTTTGATCATGAACGTGATTCGAGAGTACGAAAAAAAAAAAAAAAAGAAAAGGAACGACTTGAAAGGAGAAGAAAAAGAGGTTTTCTGTTGGGTGAAGAAGTCGACGCGCGCGCGCGCGCGTCCGTTTACCTAAACACTTGGTCGATTAAACACCTTAAGCCGAAAGGCCAATTTTGAGTTTCCATGCTTAGTACGAATGTGTGTACGCATTTATGCGCTTACGTACGCGTTGGTGACCATGTGTTTGAAAAATAGGAGAGGTAGGCGTGTGATGACTAGCAATTCCGACGATTTGCTTTGATCAATTTATTTTCTCGCGACGACACGTTTTCAACGAAAATTCTACGATTATCGATTTTCTTTCTTTCTTTCTTTCTTTTTTTTCTTTTTTCTTTTTTCTTTTCATAGACCGCCGGCCAAAAGTGTTCCCAGGTGATTTCGAAAATCAATTACCTTTTTTCCGAGAGCTTTTAGGTTAATATTCTTTTTAGATCGCAAAACTACAAGCCTAACGCTATAAGCCTAATAAGTCTCGAGAAGGAATAATTTATTTTTATAATTACCTCGGAACTTTTTTTGGCCCACCTAGAGATTCTTGGGCCACCCTGATATATTTAATTGTATCAACGTGTCGCAAATATGGCGAATACGTTCGATGAACAAACAAAACGGATTTACTTGGCAACGTAATTAACAAAAAACAAATTCGTTCTTTCCGTTTTTCCTTTCTTTTTATTATTATTTTTATTATTATTATTATTATTATTATTATTATTATTATTATTATTATTATTACTATTAGCGTCATCGTTATTATTATTTTTCTTTTTTCTTTTTATTTATTAATTTCCTTTTTTCTTTTGTGTAAATGAAACGTGACACGTTTATATATATATATCCTTTTTTTATCGACATATCCTAGAAACATATCGCATAACATATCATTAAATCGAACATATTTCGGAGCGAGGACAGTGTATTTTATTTTGAATATCCATTTATTTCGTTTCTATATATATATATATATATATATATATATATATATATATATATATATAAATTTTCAATAAATATTATATCAATCGTAATAAATGATATTAAAATAATTGTTACAAGGATCCTCCTTTTGACAACTATAATGATTTATACATTTTATTTGTAATACTAATTATTATTCTGTATTTATTTATTACGAAAAATTATTTATATAATATATATATATATATATATTTTTTTTTCTTTTTCTTTTAAATGTTGATAGATAATTGCAGAAAATTGTTTAGTCGCAAACAATTTTTGTACATTTTATATTACATTATGTTATATATTATACATGCATACATACATATAAGAACAATATTGATTTGTAACTTAGCTAGATATTTATAAGAAGATTAATCCAAGGGTCTCGAAGGCTCACAGTGGTCTAAAACACAGGCTAATAAATCGAGACCCTGAAGGAACGAATAACCCAGATTCGACTCTTTGCCCACCTTTCACGGTCCTGGCCTTCTCGCGAATTCTAGACATTTAGTATCAACTATAACGGAGTATATATGAGAATATGAACAATATTGGTATATACATATATATATATATATATATATATATATATATATATATATATATAATTGGGGATAAAATTGATATATAAATATATATATGCAAAAATATACGTACGTACGTGTGTGCGTGCGTGCGTGCGTGCGTGCGTGCGTGCGTGCGTGCGTGCGTGTGTGTGTGTGTGTGAATACGAACAAAACTTATGAACCATTATTGAAATATATATATATATACACACACACGTATACATATGAACAAGTATTAACTTATATATATGAACAATTAATACATTCATATGTATTGCACATCACGCACACATTTACACAGACATATACACGTGTGTGTGTGAGGTGTAGTGCAAAACGGAAATAGAACATTAATCTTTTGTATGAATCGTCGTTCCATTTTGCTAATAGAGAAAAAGAAAGAGAAATGCGTAAAATCGGTCGACATTGTACTGGATAAATATCGTTAATTACTCTCGTTCGAATGTCGGTCGCGTACTGCGGATCCTGATGTAATTACTCGATGCACGACGTTTTATATCACTGCTGTTTTTATTTACTTTTTGTTTTTTTTTTTGTTTCTGTTTTCTTCTTTTTTCTCCAGATAAAGAGAAACAGAGACACTAGGAAGGGTTTGCGTGTATCGATCGTTACTTTCCAAACCGAGTTTCGAGTTTCTCCGATCACGTATCGCGAAATATATACTTCCAACTATTTAACTGGACTCTTTTCTCTTTTCCTGAAGAAATTTGTTTTTATCCTTCTCATTTTCTTTGTATTTTTTTACTTCTTTTCTTTTTCTTTTTTTTTTCTTTTTTTTTTTTTTTAGAGAGAAAAGATGCGAAATTGAAAGGAAAACAAGAGGGAGAGTAGAATTCGTTAGTTATACACACACACACACACACACACACACACACACACACACACACACACACACACACGCGCGCGCGCGCGCGCGCGCGTGTCGATATTCGTTAGAAATATCAGACGTGTTTTTAAAAATGTCTGACCGTACATATGTGTGACTGTATTCATATAGTTTCGTATATAAATAAAAATTGAGAACAAAGGCTGGAGAATACGTAACGAGTCACACGCGTATGAATATTTCTATAGGATGGGTCATAGGCCCCTAAAAGTACCTATCTGATTTTAAAAATCAATTATTACGTTTCGGCACTTTTCACTTTTTAGGCTAATTTTTACTTCAGATTGTAAAACTATAGGCCTAATTACAAACTTGAAAGGACTCGAAGAAAAATAAATGATTTTTAAAATCATCAAAGGAATTTTTGGCCCACCCTTTATTACACTCTTCTTTAACTTCCTACGCGCACGTATTTCCGTTTAATAAGCGTATTTAGTTTTATTTTATTTTATGCACAAATTTTATCATTTCGATCTTAACTAAGCATATTAATATACTACAAATACATATACGTATATACTTTACGTGCATAAATCTCTCGAATAATTGATACGTATAATTAAATAGTATACATACGTATATGTATTTGCGTAGATATATTTTTATATATATATGTATAGACGTGTTATGTATATACGTACACAAATAATGTACCTAGCGTACAATATATGCCTCTCGCATATATACGTGCGTATAATTTATTATTTATTTTGTAAAGGATATTTATATGTTAATTATTTTTCTTTATATGTTATTTTTTTTTTGTTTTTTTTTTTTTTTTTTTTGTTTTTACATTTACTTATGAAATAAGGCATGCACTTTCATTAATAATCCTTGCACAACAACAACTTTTGATGTTAGATTACGATCTTGTTACAAGCTCGTATAGTTACGGCGGTCGCTTCCTCGCATTCCCTTTACAATTTTTAACCCGGCCAATCGATACTTCCGTCATCATCGTTGAAAACTCAACCGAAGCATATTTGACCTGCTATTCGGAGAGAGAAAGAGATAGATAGAGAGAGAGAGAGAGAGAGAGAGCCGATTTACTTTCTTCGTTTCAAATAGATCGACCTTTTCAGATAACAAACGCTCCTTCACGTAAACTCGGCCAGTTAAGTTCGATAATCGTCCGAAGTAACGCACAACTCTTATTTCTAAATAATTACATATCTATATGTTAGTATGAAACATTGTCAGTCAATGCCATTCGGGCTTAAGTGGCTTTCGATTCTCTACATCTTGAAAATGTTTTTCTAGAGAAAAAGAAAATCATTACGCTATATATATATATATATATATATATATATATATATATATATATATACGTAATAATGAAAATTATGTCTACTAATCGTTATCATCGTCATCGATGGTTCTCTTATCATTATACGATTTAACTCTCGATTTTTTCGTATGTTAAGTGAGAGAGGATGAGGATTAACAACGTCATTAAGTCGATGACACTCAAGAAAGCTTGGACTAGTCGGTTTAATACGGAAGAAGAATATAATTATATGCTTGTCTTTATGATTGGTCTTCCGTAAAGGTTCATTTTCTTTGATTTTTGCAAAAAGATTGAATTTTGATTGATGGAAACGAATCTTAATCGTTTTTGTGATTGCAATTGTTACGAAACAAAAGGAATGAAGTTTAAACAAATTAAATAATTTTTCACGAGAAATAAAAAAGAACGCGTCATTATATTCGACAAGTTTTTGGATTAAATAAATTATTATTTCGACGAATTTTGAAAAAGAGAGAGAGAGAGAGAGAGAGAGAGAGAGAGAGAGAGAGAGAGAAAAGGGCACATAGAGATTTTGCTCTGTTCTATACTCCTCCTGTACCTCGTTTGTTATACTACACATGGTTCGGAATACGTGACACACAATACAACTGATTGTGAGTTTACTAACCTCTTTCTAACGAATGCATTCGTACAACTAGAGAGAGAGAGAGAGAGAGAGAAAGAGAGAGAGATGTTACATTTTTTTAACAAGAGAACGTGACAATGCAAACATCTATTAAAAATATTTATCATTCTGAATAATGAATAAATATATGAAAAATGTTTTGCGACGTAATCCTGCATGGCGGATATTATTACCAATCATATTCGATTATTAAGACAATTTTTATCCTTCGAAATAACTACAAAATTTTTATAAATTTTTTCCTTTCGCACCATTTTTTCTCGCCCAGTACGACAAAAAAAATC
Source organism: Dolichovespula sylvestris (assembly GCA_918808275.2). Classification (NCBI taxonomy): domain Eukaryota; kingdom Metazoa; phylum Arthropoda; class Insecta; order Hymenoptera; family Vespidae; genus Dolichovespula; species Dolichovespula sylvestris. The sequence goes on from OU964977.1 coordinate 5,784,774, forward strand.
AATAAATTTAATCAACTCGAGGAGCTAACTCGAGGTTAAAATAAGATGGCTTCTCCCTCTTTTTTTTTTCAACGTCGATAACGTACCATCCGGGGAAGGGACAAAATATACGCGTCCTAACCATGGGATATATGCGGAATGGACCAAAAGTGTTCCTAGGTGATTCTTAAAAATCGATTACTCTTCTTCGGGACTTTTTAAGCTTATTCCTATTTCTTAGATCGTTGAAATACAAGCTGCTAGAAAACTTTCGGCCAACCCCGTATAACTTTACGGAACGTACCGAACATTAGCGTAGAGTTAGAATAGTTACCGTTGTAGTAGTAATAGTGGTGAAAAGGCAGCCAAAGATAATGCTTTCTTCAGTCTTCTTCCTTACGAATGTATAGTTTGAAATGTTGCCAAAGCGATTACATGCTAGAACGAGCGCGTACGTTCGAAACGGTACACTTTTTTTATCCTCTTCCCTTCACTCGCCCGATCTCTGCCCATACTCTCTCACTCTCTCTCTCTCTCTCTCTCTCTTCTTATCTCAATTTTTTTTTTTACTAAATATACCGCTTATAGAGAAAATAAAAAATAAATAAATAAAAATGACGTACGTTCGAATACGTCAGATTATCTATGATGGTAAAGAAGAGAGCGAATGTAAAAATTATCGACGTGTATAAAGAAAAAAAGAATGAAAAAACAAAAAAAAAAGCAAATTTGATTAATAAAAAATCAAATTTTGTTTCTCGATTCACATATATACTACGTATTACATATAGATAATTTCCTGTTACATATATTGCTATATGTATGTATGTATGTTTGTATGTATGTATGTACGTACGCGTCGACTAACTTTAGTTTTTCGTCGTACTCTAATGTTCCGTAATAATGATAATATTATTATTAATAAGAATAAGAATAAGAATAATGATAACGATAATTTTTTATTACAAAAATTAAGTGAATTTTCGTGAGTGAAGGATAAAAAGATAGAGATGCAATATAATCTAACAATTGTTTGAAGACCCAATAAAGAACCCGATCAACATTTGAACGCGCATTATTTCAAATTCATTAACGTTAAATATATGGAATATAATTGTTTCAATGGTCCACGAGCGTGTATGTGTGTACGTATGTAAGTGTTAAAAATTACTGAAAACTTTGACGAATTTTATCAAGTGCATATAAATCGACGCATCGTTCATATTTGTTTCTTCCCTTTCTACGAAGAAAAACCATTCATAATTGTAATAATAATAACAATAATAATAATAATAATAATAATAATAATAATAATAATAATAATGATGATAATGATAATAAATAATAAATTAATTAATGAGACGTATAAAGCATAAATGCAGATTACTTAGTTTTATATATATATATATATATATATATATATATATATATATGTATGTATGTATATGTATTCATGTTTCGGTTCTAGGATTCACTGCCCCATCCTCGAATCCGTGTTTCAAAGTTCCCGAGTACGAAATAATAATAATATTATATACAATATAATACTTATTAGTAATAATAATAATAATAATAATAATAATAATAAAATATAATGACTATTATATAATTAAAATAATAATATCCAAAAAATATCGTGCATATCGAACATACATTGTACGTTTTTTCGACAATGGGACGAAGATTAGTCACTCCATTGGCATACTCCAAGAGTCATAATAATAATACTAATACTAATAATAATAATAATAATAATAATAATAATAATAATAATAATAATAATAATAATAATAAAAATAATAACAACAATAATAATAAATAATAACAATAATAATAACAATAATAATAATAATAACAATAATAATAATAATAATAATAATAATAACAACAACAATAAACGAACGCTAATAATTAAAGATAATAAAGGTAACTAAAACGATAAATGACTAAAAATCCGACGATGAGAAATCATTCGAAACTATCTAGTTTCGATGAATGAAACATGAATAAACGTTTACATGTGTGTATGTATGCGTGTGCACGTCATAAACAATATAACGTAAGTGTGCGTGTGTGCGTTTGTGAAAAATGTCAAAAAAAGAAAAAAGAAAAAAAAAACTCGGACCTACTTTATTATAACCTATACGACGAGTTTTCAATAAAATTAAAGGAGTGATAGTGTGTGTGTGTGCGCGCGAGCGCGCGCGCGCGCTTTTGTGTGTATGTACGTTGAGTGTGAGACACTTTCGAGGATGTTAACGATGTACAAATGTGTAATTTAGTGTTGCAGTCTAAATCCGTCTTAACGGTTTTGCAATTATTAACAGGACGATATAAAAGAATTCCTTTTATTTTATGAGAAAAATGATAGAAATCAAGACGGCGACGGAGAGTGAGAGAGTGAGAGATAGAGATAGAGATAGAGATAGAGATGGAGGTAGAGGGAGGGGTGGGAGAGAGATTGATCGATGAGATCGGAATAGGCATAAGAGTAATGAACGAATAATATAAATGGTTTAGAAAATATAGAAATTAATATCTATATTTCCAATGAAAATTATGAAACTTTTTTGAACGTATAGAACGTATATTAGAAACAAGATAAAAAGGATTCAGTGAGGACGAGAGAGATGTTAAATAAGTAATATTGAAATGAAATGAAAACGGGTGAAGTTATGTACGTATCCTCATTACGAGGGTATTTAAGAAATGTATATCGGTCTCCCTCTCTCTCTCTCTCTCTCATACTCTCTCCCTCCCTCGCATACCAACACACGTACGATAAGAACATGTGCTATGATGAGACGACAGTTGTCGAAATAAAAACTTTTTTCGATCAAAAATTATCGTTTACCCTTTTTTTTTCCAATCTCAAGACAACCTTCCTTTTCGGCCGAAACAACATGACGGTCGAGAGCATTTTGTGTTCGAACGAAACGCAATCTTCCTGTCGCTCAAAATATCAAATCTTATTTTTATCAATAATTTACAAGGCCCTTCTACTAAAATAATATTCTATTTTGTCGCGATATGGGGAAGCAAAAAAAGGAAAAAAAATTGAAGAGAAATTTATTCGAAAATATTTTTTTAATCTACAATATAAATATTGAAAGTGATGGCAAAAAAGAGCAACGATAGTTTCTTCGTCTTTTATATTTTATCCGTATTCTCCTTGCAACTTGAATGAGTAGGGGAGTGAAAAGTGGAGGAGGGAAGAGCAATTTAATAAAGTATCGCGATCGTGGTTATTGCCATTGAAATTCAAAGCTGGAGCTTAACGAAGGAAGGTTTAACTCTTAACGATCCAACGAGACGTCGAGTATCGTGAGAATACTTGCTCACACACACACACACACACACACACACACACAAACGCGCTCGCGTTCTCTTGTACGTCTTTACGCTTATGATAATTCACTCTCTTATAAACGTCGAATGAACGCGAGAGAGATTCTTTTTTTATTATTATTTATTCACCGTTACGAACACGTCTGACATTTCTACCTTGAAATTTCGCTTTTTTTTCTATTTTATTTTATTCTTTTCGTTTGGGTAATAACAGAGAGAGAGAGAGAGAGAGAGAGAGAGAGAGAGAGAGAGAGAGAGAGAGAGAGAGAATATTTTTGTTGGCTCATCTACGTTAAATAATTCTTGTCATTCTCGTATACAGGGTAGGGCCAAAAATTTCTCTAGGTGCTCGTAGTTTACAAACGAAAAAAATACATTAGCCCGTAAAGTAACGAAAAACTAGTAATCGATTTATAACATAATCTAGAAACTTTAGGCCCATCCTCCGCAAACGTCGTTTCTGAAAAAATTTAAAAGAAGAACAAAACATTTCGTTCGGTATCATCGAATTTCCTTCAAAGTCTCTCGATCGTCTCGCTCGAAAAAGATAAAAGATACATAAATCGATGGATCGATAGATGGATGGATCGACGGATGGATGGATAGATAGATAGTTAGAAAGAAAGAGGAAAAAATAAAACTCGTTTAGGGAAGTTACAGCCCTCTTCCCGGGTCAGATTCAACGCTTTGATTCGCTCGAGCTCGTTCGCACGTTTGCCGAGGCACGTGCAACGAATAAAATCTACTTTCCGATTGTACTTACATATACAATATATATATGTATATATATATATATATTTTCCTCCATACATATGTATGAGTATATGTATATGTACATATATATATATATATATATATATATATACACGCATATATCTCTGGATATCACTGAAGCTTGAAAGAAAAAAAATAGAAAAAAAATGTTAATTAAAAGATAATCTCGATATCTCCGAAAAGCATCCCTCAAAAAAACCTAATCAAACTTTTTTTACAATCAAATCACAATTTCGAGAACAAGTTTCGCATTCCAAAAAAAAAAAAAAAAAGAAAAAAATAAGTAAAGAAATATCTTCCATTTTTCTTCCACTCGATCGTTGTATCCAGGTCCCTGTCACGAAATTAGAGAAAGAAAAGAGTGCCGAAAAAATATGAAGGAGAAGAAGAAGAAGAAGAAGAAGAAGAAGAAGAATGCCCGACGAAATCTCGAAGGTTCTCCTTAAATCCTTCAAAGCCTCTCTCTCTCTCTTTCTCTCTCTTTCGCTCGCTCTCCCGGGTCTTTTCTAAAAGCGTTAAAGCAACGTCGGTTATATCTTCGATCCAATCCTGAAGTAGTATCCGAGAGTGTGTCTAGGCTCAGCGACTTGGCCATTACGACGACTCAACGAGCACGTCGACGTCGTCTACTCCCCACCCCCGAACCCGCCATGCGGCTCAACAGCCTCCCTCTCTCTCTCTCTCTCTCTCCCCACCCTCCTCCTACACCATCATCCCCTTTTTCACTTCCGTACCGTTCCTCTCTCTTTTTTTCTTTTTTTTTTCACTCGACCTTCCAATCTCTTTCAACCGCGATGCCCTTGCTTCCGTTAATGAAGCAAGCGCGAAGCTGGACCTCTACTCTCTTTCTCTCGTTTTCTTTCTTTTTTTCTCATTTTTTTCTCTCGCCGGATGTCTCCCTTTTTTTTCTTTCTTTCTTTCTTTCTTTCTTTCTTTCTTTCTTTCTTTCTTTGTCTCCAGTCATTCTTGAGAATCTAGAGAGAGAGAGAGAGAGAGAGAGAGAGATCGTTGGAGTTATTACAAATGCGAAGTCATGACAGAAGATTGAATTTAAAAATTGTTGCTTGAATTTTCGTATATATATATATATTAACAATCATCCAAATTATAAATGAATTATAGAAAAGGTTCTCTCTCTCTTTTTTTAACTAGCCGAGAGAATCGTTAAAAAAGAGCACGTTTTAGTTCGCGTAGGTGTCTAACAAAATACGCGTCTTCTTTTTCGCGATGTCAAGGCCGTTTCTACTCGTTAGAATCTCTCTCTCTCTCTCTTTCAATTCCACTCTTTGTATTTTTACTCTTCTTTCTTCATTCCTTTCTCCTATTCTCTTGGAAAGCTTGACAATATATTCTTTCTGCCAGAGCTCCCGAGAAACGTACGCATTCGCCATTCTCACGGTTTTTCCAAAAGCAAAATTATTATATTTATCCTTCGTCGGATCGACCCGAGAAAAATCAATAATATTTTCCACTTAAGCCAAATCCATTTAGCTATTACCTAAACATTAAATTTAATCGGGATAATGATCGTCTTACGAATATAATTATTTTCGGGCCCAACAGAGGTTATCCCTATGATAGCCGTAATCGAATGACTGGAACTCTTGGAGGTAGCAGGATTAATTCCAGTATCCGAATTAATTCCATCGATCCGTACATAGCTTAGGGTATGCATATACATATATACATGTATATATATATATATATATATTCTATGCATGAGTTAGGAGCCTTGCTAAAACGGGGGTTGGCTTTCGAGCGAGTCCGTCGCAAGCGGTCATTACGCGGCGTCAATTTTTAAATGATTGCATGTCGATATGCTCGATTAAGCGACGCTCTAAGGTTCCTTTTTCATTTCTTTTTTACCTCTCTCTCTCTCTCTCTCTCTCTCTCTCTCTCTCTCTCTCTCTTAGAGAGCCATTAACGAGAAAGACGGCTTACTCTATATCTTCCAAAAATATTCCAACGAATATTCTCGCAATATTCGTACGGCTCGACACGTTCGCGAAAGAGAAAACGCGATTTCGCGAGTTAACGAATTTTTTCACGAGCAGGTTGAAAATAATCGGAGCTGCGGTCGACTACCCGTACATCGACTCGACTTAACGAGACTCTCATTCTCTCTCTCTCTCTCTCTCTCTCTCTCTCTCTCTCTCTCTCTTTCCACTTACGTCCGACCTAATCCGCTATCGTTATAATAACGGAAGGATCTCTCTCTCTTTCTCTCTCTCTCCCTCTTTCGATTAGAAATCAAATACACATTTTTTGAGATTTTTCTTTTTTCAATAAGCGTGTACAATTCGCGTAGGTTAAAGGTTGATTAATTTCTATTTTTTTTCTTCGGACCGTCGACAAATTAGCCACGTAGCTTTACTTTTGGCTCATCCCGTGGATAAAAGCGAACACGTAAGGTCTAAGGCTCGTCAAAATGAAATTACGTAGATTCGACATTTTAGAAATCCTCGACAAATTTTTATTTCGAATAGCTATCGTTCTCTTAACCTGACTTTCTATCGTACACACGCACGCACACTCACGTTAGATTTAATAATACATGTTTTCACATTTCTCGAGGACGCGATGCATTTGAAAATTTCAACGAAAAATCAGGAAAAAGGATGCGCATCCTTGCCTTACAATATTACTATTCACATTTTTATGACGTAGGTACCTCTAATACCGCCTCTGAGAAGAAGAAACATTTCTTTTTATATCTCCTCTCTCTCTCTCTCGCGCGCGCGCCTCTCGCCTCTCGCCTCTCGCCGTGAACGATCTCAGGCTAATTTCCCGAAGAAAAATCTCCGAGTTGTCAGGTTAGAAACGTTTCGAAACGAGAACGGAAAAGTTCGTCCGAGTCGAGGCAAGTTCGACGTAACGCCTTTACCTCCAACCCCCTGACCAACCCCCACCCTTTACCCTCGAACTCTCCTTTCCATCTTGAACGTTTCGAAAAACGGCGGAAACTGGCAGCACTAATTCAGAAGTATGAATTACTGTCACGTCTCGCTAAGGTTTTCTGAACGCGCTACGTAATTTGTACCGCTCGCTGGCGCGAGCCGTGAGTCGAATAAATCATTTGCCACTTATCACGCGAAACTTTCGAACCTCCGGAGTTACCTACCCCTAACACCCGCACCATCACCACCACCACCACCACCACCAGCAGCGGCAGCGGCAGCGGCAGCGGCAGCAGCAGCCCCTACCCTTCCTTAGCAGCGGTACCATTACCACTACGGCCCTATCTTTCGCACGCACACGCTGCACCTTACGAATTCGAGACTCATATGCGCTCTCTTGTCGCGGTTTAGCTGCAGTTTTATCCCCACTCCTCCTCCTCCTCCTCCTCCTCCACTAGTTCCGCAGAAGTGGGAAGGGTAGGATGGCCGAAACGATTTATCCACGTCTTTGGAAACATCCTCGTAAATCGACGAGAGGAATTCGAAATTTTAACCGATCTTTTCTTCGATGGGCTCTCTCAAACATTTTCTTCTTTTCGACATATCGTACGGGATTGGCCAAAAGTTCTTAGGTAATATTAAAAATCAGTTACTCCCTCATCCGGAAAGAACACGCTACCCAAACGCAACGAATTTTCTCGCGGCTTTACGGCGAAGCCCCTCGATGAAACACACCCGTTAGAGAAGAGAGAGAATTAGAAACGTAACCGCGTCGTTATTCCCGATAGACCACCACCCGTCAATTTCAACGGCCCTGCGTTATTAATACGACGCGAGGAACGAGTTCATTTATGGAAAATGTATAAACCGTTTTTCTATTCGTCAAAGCGTTGTCGTGGCTTTAAGCAAGCGTCTTCCGTATGTACTTTTGGGAGGGGAAAAATAAAAAGAGAAAGATGCCGACAGGGTCGAACAATCGTTCTCATTAGTAAAGGCATTTTCATCGCAAATAAAAAGAACAAAATAACTAGATTCGCGTAAAAAAATTTGAGTGAAATAATTCTATATCTCCGATATTCCTCGATCGTCTCGTATGTATGTATGTATGTATGTACGTACGTATGCTCGTACATACCTACGTACATTTCCCGTTGAACAGGACATCTCGCCTTATCTCTCTCTCTCTCTCTCTCTCTTTGATATTTTTTCAATTCCGTACTATCCCAAGGTATTGCATATTCATCGAATTCAATGCCAGTCCAATGCCTCTCTTTATATTCGAGTCACCAACCTTCGTCTAGTTCTTTTCAACCCCCTTTTTAACCCACCCCTTCGACGTGTCCCTATCCCAGGGCCAGGAATTCTCTTCTCTCTAACTTCTGTATCTTTCGTTGCATCGCTCGATGCATCGTGCGTCTACCATCGTCGTTTCAAATTTTACATTGAAACTTTATCGTACAAAAACTGTACGAGCGTGAAAATAATTATAAAAGAACCCTCGGACCAAAAAAATGTTTTATAAACGTTTAAATTATTCAAAGCCTCGAAAAAAGCTTGTAATTGATTTTTAAAATCACCTATAGGAACACTTTTTTCGGCTGACCTAGTGGATATGTTATAATACACGTAGGCAGGCCCGTTCCCCATCCCCTTAAAAAACACAAGCAAAACAAAAAATGTCGGTGAAAGGGGTCCCCCAGCAGTAGTGTAAATCACGCGTGCTCGTGGGTGTCGTTTCATGAGTTTGACTGTCTTTTGCGAGTTCCGGGAAATCGACGAAATGGCTTGGCTCTTGTGGGACGTGTTTGAAAGAAAAGAAAGAAGGAAGGGAGGAAGGACGGGAGGAAGGAAGGAAGGAAGGAAGGAAGGAAGGAAGGAAAACGGAAAAAGGGGAGAACGTAGCACACGTGTGGCCCATTCGTTTCGATCTTTCTCCCTTCGTTCGCAAGTGAGAGAGAGAGAGAGAGAGAGAGAGAGAGAAGCTGCGTGGTGAGGGTAGTAACGCTCGAAGGGTATTTTTCAGAAGCTTGTCGGCCATCGCATATCCACCCGTACACACACACACGCACACACACACACACACACACTTATATAGGTTCCATGAAAATATCAATAACATATATATGCATATGTATATATATATATATATATATACAAAATAGATAAATACAAATAATCCGAAAACTGGCAGGATTTTTTTCTAAAAAAATTAATCTCCTTCGAACGTAACGTGACTAACGTTCGCATAAACAATGTGACTACTACTTTCCTGCTAATTCACACAACCGCAGAAAGAAACGCATGTAAAAGTTGGCGCAGTGAGGTATGCAATCGATTTCTCGGAATCCTATCGGCATGTCCGGAGCAACCGGTATTTTCGCACGACTTAGCGAGCTCGATTCCGCCGATACGACTCGTAAAAGTTAAATCGTTCACCCCATCCCTCTCTAAACTCCTCTATCCATTTATCCATCTACCCATCCATCTATATACGTATATACGACGGAAATGGCGCGTGTGGATAATCAGCCATCTCGTTCGGCAAAGTCCCTTCGAACGCGTTCAGATTACGCCTGTCTATCCGAATTTAATTTTTTATTACATTTACTATACCAACATTTTTCTAATCGCTTAGGGCCATTTGGCCCGGCTTGCACGATAGAGGCATGCGGACGGACTGACGAACGGAAAGATACAGAGAGAGAGAGAGAGAGAGAAAGAGATGAGGAAATCTAGACCACCGAACAGAATTAAAACCGATGCCGATAACAGAGTATTTTCTCGCGAGATACTTTCCTGGACTTTTCCGCGTACTATTTGGCACCGGTAGAATCGATACTCGAGTAAACAAGCTAACCGCGTCATGAGAGAGAGAGAGAGAGAGAGAGAAACGGAATGATATCGATTTTTCAACGTCTAGCATCGATACGAAGAGACCTGCTAGATTATCCTACGGATTTCAATGTAACGAGCCGTCTCTTTCTATACCCTTGTATAGATATAAAGGTACATCGATGTGAAAGAGTGAGGTGGATAGATAGATATCTGTCTATTCAATATATATACATACATACATACATACATATATATATATATGTATAAAATATATATATATATATATGATCAGATATGCGTGTGTATGTGTATTGAAAAGAAAGAAGAGGTGGAGGATAGAAGAGAGGCGGTGCAGAGGGGGTGCGCATGTCGATGCTCAAGGCAGCCAATGGACTGCTTGAAATATTAAACGGGAGCAAAGACCCTGTTCTCGTACACCACGTAGCCGTGGTTCAATTTCTGAGTCGGCCCTGGCTACCCGAAGGGTGGGTTGTTACATCGAACGGGGGTGGGGAGGGGAGGGAGGTGAATGGAAATAGGGGCCGGGGAGAGTAAACTGTACGGGGACAGCAAAGGCACCGCACCTGGCGACATCTACGTTCCACGAATAACCAGCTCCAGATATCGTTACAACCACCGATACTTACACGTGCGCTACTGCGACGCACACACTAACGCAAACGAGCTAACGTAAAATAACACACGCTAACTCTGAGAGACACGTGGAGCTCTGCGGAGGACATACAGTTTCCTTCCTAACGTACGCGCTAATGCACACCAACTCGGTGGCACACGTAAAGCAATGCAGCGGCACGCTAACGCAGCAGAGAACACGCAAATTTGCAGAGAGAGAGAGAGAGAGAGAGAGAGAAAGCAGGCACGCTGATGTATGCATCGGACGATGGGATTCGGAAAGAGTCAAAGCATGCGTCTGACGTTGCCAAAATCTTCTCATTTCTTTCAAATTCCTGAGTAGAAAAGGACTGTGTCCTATGCGCACCAGGACCTCTCTCCAAAATTCAAGCTTTTTTACCTCCCTTCATTTTTTTCCCCTTTCTTTTCTCCTTATTCCTCTTCTACTTCTTCTTGAAAATTTATTCTCACCGGGGTTGGAGGATATATTTCCGCAAAGTTGGCTCGCGCCAGCACGTATTTGGTTTGGAACACGTTTGCTGGAGCTCGCCGTTATCTTCGATCGTCAAGGATACGTCGATTTTCTACGTGAAATGAAAATATTTTTTCTATGGTTAGGTCAGTTTACTCGAATCTTTTCGTTCGAATATTACTTTTCGAATCAAATTTTGCAAAACTCTTTTTATTTATTTATTTATCGATTTTGTACGAGAACCGCTAATGAATTTTATTTCGCTCTTTTTCGGACGGTACTCGTTCTTTTCCTGCGCTTACCAGTGGGTAAATCTGAAAAGAGTTCCCATTTTTTTTCTGTTTTTTTTTTTTTTCCTCCCCCCAAGAAAAAGATGAATATACGTATGTCTTTTTTTATTTATTTTTATTTTTTTTTTTGTTTTGATACATCCAGAAGGATGATAAACCGGTCAGAGATTTATGGTAGCAAGTGGAACCCTTAACCACGAGCGAACTGGGGTTATTGTTGTAAACCGAGCGTCGTCGTTCTCTCTATTGTTTCTATTATTGCATACGTCACCTGTGTGTAAAATGAATTATGCATGTAGATAGGACTAGTTAACGGGAAAGTTCGTTGCTCCAGCAGCAATAGTAGTAGTAGTAGTAGTAGTAGTAGCAGCAGCAGATATGTAGATATTACCAAAGTACTGTTTGCGATTTCATTGTTTAAAAGCGACCAGATAGACGATGCTATTTCCTATTTTCCCTTTCTTTTTTTCCCCATTAAATTTTGTTTTCGTTTATTTTCAATCGTTGCAATATTATTTCGACGTAACACCGATCGCGCGATAGTAAAACCTGGGTGACCTGCTTCGTCGCCATTCGCATTGTTCCTGAAAAGTAACGAGTGCGTTCACTATTAATATTTCATTACGACGCTCCTTAGCCAAAGTCTCTATACTTTCCAATGCGAAAGAAAAATATTATACGAGGAAGTACAAATTGCTTTTTTGTTTACAATGCAATCCAAGATCCCCCCCCCCCTCTCCCCGTCTCTCTCTCTCTCTCTCTCTCTCTCCCCTCTTTCATTCCCTCTTTCGAGAAGAAAGTTAAAAGATTTTCTCGTTTCTCGACCGATTAACGTGCGTTTAAAACGCACCTCTTCACCTTCCTACAATCGCCAAAGATGAAAGCTCGCTCCCCTTTAGCATTCTATATCCCCTTCGTACGCATGGAAAAAGCGCATCGACCCGACGGTGGGACACATGGAAGGGGTGTGCTGAATGTGGGTGGTGGGGAGGCTGGATTAGGACGTGTCTTCCCGTGGCTCGATCGACGCCAACGTACTGCTGCTGCTGCTGCTGCTGCTGCTTCTGCTTTTGCCACTACACTACTACTACTACTACTACTACTACTACTACTACTACTACTACTACTACTACTACTACTACTACCACTACCACTAATCGCGTGGTATATCTAATTTCGTTCGTTCGGGTCCATGCTCCTTCGAAATTTGCCACGTGACCAATTCTCCAAAATGTTCTTTTCTCATTTGTCTTCTATCAAAATCATCGAATTATTCCGTCTTTCTTTTTCGACTCGAAAGATGGATCATAACGTCAACGATTTCAAACTATTTCTTTACCTATTCTCTCGACAAGAAAAAAAAAAAACAACGAAACGAGATTACCGTTTATATTGCAATTGAAAGAACGGGCTAATTATGAATGCTTTGTAATGAATGAAAGAGAGAGAGAGAGAGAGAGAGAGAGAGAGAGAGAGAGAGGGAAAGGGTGAATTTCTTTAGAATACGAGAGTCAAAACAATGACTCCGTTGTTTCTATCTCATTCAATTGAAATCGTCTCTTTTATCTACGAAGAAAGAAGTTCTTCCCATTTGTTGTTCCTCGATAGCAATTCGTCTCGTTGACTCACTTCGGGTCTTAATAATTTCTCAAGGCACGTTATTTTGCTGTTCATTATCTCCACCTCCAGCAGCTCCTTACGTAACTGTCGATGGTTAGTTAGTATGAAAAAGTGTAATAAATAAATAAATAAATAAGGGAATGAATGTTCTAATCAAATTTTATTAAACCAAATTTATGCTTACCAATTTATTTGTTTTCCTTTGAAACACCTCCGTTTGTTGCAACTGAAAATCAATAAACGATTGCGCCATTGTTTAAAAAAAAAAAAAAAAAAAAAGAAAAAAAAACGTGGTGCGGGAAGCGTATTAAAATAATAACAACGAAAATCTATATTTAAACGTGTTAACGTTGTTGAATAAAAATGAAAATCACGACACGACGTACCATTCGTTTGGGTACCATTGTTCGTCAAAAGAAGAAAAAGAAAAAAAAAAAAAAAAAAGAAAAAAGTGGAGAGGCAAGCACTCGAACAATAAAAATAATAATAACAACGATAATAATGGTAATAATAATAACGATAATAAAATGAATGTATTTCGAAAAGATTTTTTAACTGGTAATACGAACTTACGTGCTTGTGAATACATTTGTAGGCAGGTCGAAGGCCAATAACACTCTCTTTACGTGGTATCCGCTAAATCATAAATTATGAACAATTATTGACAGGTGACACGTCTGTCGCTTCGTTCCTTGTTCTCTCTCTCTCTCTCTCACTCTCTCTCTCTCTCTTCGTCTTTCTCACACAAACACAAAATTTTGTTACCTTCTCGATATCGTTTCGAGATTCCCGGAGGGCTCTTTCGTTCGCGGTCAACACAGACGAGCTCTGAAATAAATTCCGATATTGGAAAAGTTGTTGCTTTTTTTGTGTCCTTGTTGTCGTCGAGTAAAAAAAATAAAAATAAAATTAATAAACGTCGGATTCAAATCGGACAGTTCGTAGCGCGGTATTCGCCATCTTTGATTGTTGCTCCGATGGAACAACGCAAAACGAAATTGCGATTTCTCGATTACGATGGCTGCCCCTCCGCTCCACCCCCCCCCCCCCCCCCCCTCTCTCTCTCTCTCTCTCTTGAAAAAAAAAAGTAAACCGGTTATATGTTTCATTTTTATACGTAATATGTACATACAGGATAAGCGAATTTTTTCGTTGAAATTGTAAAGCTACAGGTCCAACTAAAAGACTATAAAAAGTTCTCGAAAAAGAGTAATTGATTTTTAAATTAACCTAGGAACACTTTTGGCCTCCATCCTGCATTTACGTGTATGTGCGTGCGTAATATCGATTTTTCAGCGATACCTTTTTCCGTCCAAAGATTCGAACGAGCTATCGAACGTTTTAATTCGTTATGTTATTTTTTGTTACTCACCGCAAACGTACAAGAAATTAGGATGACGAGGAGTACGGAGATGAAAATTGTGATTGGACCGGAGTAAAGACCGAGATTTAAATATGTTCT
>OU964977.1:5804083-5859083 GCA_918808275.2 Dolichovespula sylvestris
AATCGAAAATTAAATTACGAGAAAGAGAGATAGCGACGGAGAGAGAGAGAGAGAGAGATGGGGGGCGAGTGGGAAGGGAGGGGGGGGGGGGGGATTAACAAAGTTAGAAATTAGACGGCAACAGCTAACGGTTCCTCGAGTAAGGATAAATCTTTAGAAGGAAATAACTTTCTTCCCTCTTTCTCTCATTGAAAAGCAACGCGTTATCCCTTTTCTCGATATCCCTCGCGCCCACGTGAAAGCGAAAGAGAAACGGACGGATTATAAAACTCGGTCCAACCGACGGTCCAAGCTACGAGAAACTCGTCATTGCGATCGAACGAACGTTTGCGAGAAAAAAAATTGTGCCTCGCATCGAAGGTCTTTCGAAAGAGAGAGAGAGAGAGAGATGGAAGGGCGAATTGGAGATAAGGAAACGAGACCGCCGACGTAATCGCGTTCGAATTTGCGAAGTTGCACCGGTCGAGTAAATACAAATTTTTTTCTATTTCAGGGAAAAGGAGTGTGTGTGTGTGCGTGGAGGGGGGTGGAAAGGACGATAAAAGGATTTTACCGGGGAAAAATTTTCTATCGATCGCGCGCGCGCGCGCGTCCGATATCGATGGAAAATGGTGGTGGTGACAGCAAGTTGGTGGCAGGTCGGCATCTCGGCTTTTTACCCTACGACGGCTTCGAGAAAAATGCGCGAATACGTATAGACTTTGGGGGTAGGTATACCCCCGAACTCTCCAATCCTTTCTTTATACTTTTCTATTCGGAAAATATATAAGTAGAACGTACCACAGCCACTATTCTCTTCGCGTCGATTTCGATAACGCGAATCCCCGAGAGGGGCAAAGCGTCGAAACGATCGATTCAAAAAAAAAAAAAAAAAAACAAAAAAGGAAGAAAAAAAAAAGAAAAAAGACACTTTTTCCCTTAGACACGTGGAGAGTGGACTCGCGCTCGGTAAGAAAACAGTTTGTACGCCGTACGAACGCGTATATTTCGCTGCTGTCCGTTCGGTACGATCAACGAAGGGTAAAAAGCGTTGCTTTTATCTTATAGCTTAGCTCGTAACGCGATTTCGTAATTTCGCAATTTCGTAATTTCGTTCTCGCGACCCTCGTGCGTCGTCTTAATTCCCACTTTTTTTCCTACGAACCGTGCAACGCGGTTACTCCCGACGGAGGAGGGAAAACACCGGGGACGAACGAGGACGAGGTTCCGGTCTAGATAACCTCAAAAGCTACTGTCAAAGTCTCCAAGAGTTTAAAGAACGTCGCGAAATATTCCGCAGGGCCAACTCTTGCGAAATCCTCTGCCGCCGGGTACCTTCTTTTCTCGCTCCTAACTTTATTTGAGAGAGAGAGAGAGAGAGAGAGAGAGAATTCCGAGAGAAATTCAAAGCGCGTAGAAATTTCAACGATAATACGACTAGTTTCGTTTCGATCGCTTACTTACGAAATTTTATCGGACAAATACTTGCCGATCTTTCTCGTCTCTCCTTTCTTCTTCCTCGTTCTCGTTTTCAAAGAAAATTTCTCGAGCGCGTTTCCCGTACACGTCGTTCCTCGCGCGAAAAACGAAACCAATTCCTTCCTATTCGTCGAACCTAAACGTTCAAAGATTCTTTTTCGTTTTTCATTCGTATCCCCGTCGGGGTAAATACGCGCGTATCCTTTTCCTACGTGTCGTTCCGATCGATAATTATTACGACCGTATCGATGAACGTTCGATTTTGTTCTCATCGATATATCGGAAAAAGGATAAACACCTCTATATTTAACCTTTATTTTATTTTTTACAGGAGAAGTAAGAACCGACCGAATCGAACGAAAGAGAGCAACGCGTTTCCGCGGCGTCGGCGATAAAAAAAAAAAAAAAAAAAGAAACTATCCTATGCTTTTAGGCGACGCGAGGCAAAGAAAATTCGTCGAAATATCAGGGGTAAGGGGAGAAACGACGTTTCTACTTACTCGACGATCGCTTCGTTCCCTTACGCGTCTCCCGACTTGCCGATAAAACGTTCTTTTCTTTCCTTTTTTTTTGTTTTTTTTTCTTTAATCTCCGCTCGTAAAATACGCTTCCGCAGTTTGACCGGTAAACCTCTGGACACCCGGTAGAACGGCTCGAGCAGCTCTCTCTCTCTCTCTCTCTATATATATCTCTCTTCCTGTTTCACCGTCGTTACGAAGGCGAAGCTTCTTTCCTTCTCGCGATGAAAATAACGCGTAGGGTCCTGCGATTCGACGCTTTTTCTACCTTCCTCCTCCTTCTCCTCCTCCTCCTCCTCCTCCTCCTCCTCCTCCTGTCGCCGCATCTCTCGCACGAGTTCGTTGATACATCGTCGCGTCCGGGTCACTGGACATTCTCGACTCGCTTTTCCGCATTACGTATTTCGTCGCGGCTACTTAATCGACCGGCCGACTTTTCCGAGAAAAACCAAAGAGAGCGAGCGAGCGAGAGAGCGAGAGAGAGAGAGAGAGAGAGACGAAAGAAACGACGGCGCGTTTAATTGGCCGAATAGAAATCGATGTCACGCTCTTACGCTTTTTAGCGCCACTAATTTAACCGTTTGTTAGCACCGTGTCGTCGCGCACCAGGGAAATAAAGACGATATTCTTCTCCTCTCGGAAAACGCGTCTCCTTTCTTTCCCTTTTTTCCTTCGAAGCGTTAAGGAAAAAAGAAAAAAAAACAGAGAAAAGAAAAAAAAAAGAAAAAACGAACTCTCTCCCTCTTTCTCCTTCTCATTTCGAACGACTCCTTTTCTTATTATTCCGTCGCCATTACGGTTAATCAGGGCCGGCTCGAGTACGCGCGGTACCACGAGTTACGAATTAACGTGCTAATTAAAACGACGCGTCGGATCGTCGGGAATGGGCGAGCGGGGTGCGGACGAAAAAAAAAAAAAAAACCTCGCAAAGATTTTGCCCGATCTCTCTTCTCTTTCATCGTTCCTTGTTAAGCCCGGTAGACGCGACGCACGAAAAAAGAAGGAAAATGAAGAGAGAGAGAGAGAGAAAGAGAAAGAGAAAATACACAAATTTATTTTTCGAAGGATCGTCGGGGAAGCTGGACGATGGAGAGGGGAGTCTGAGGGGCGGGGGATGGGGCGGTCAGAGGAATCCTCGTATTTTCGCCAGCGGGGAGGGATTCGTTTACCGGCAAATTTTCTGTATTTCACGTTTTTTGCGTTTTTCGCGACTATCAACGTCAACCTTCTACCGCTCTACCGCCGCTCACGTTCGTTCCCCGCCTCTCCTCCCATCCTTTTTTCCGCTCGCTCTCCTTTTTCCTTTTTTTTCTCTCTCTTTTTTTTTTTTTTTTTGTTCCCGCGGTAGCCCCGAAACGTCGGAGAAACGCAACGTGACGTATTTCGGTCGGTTGGAAACGACGATGCGTAAAAATGACAGACCGCGTCTGTTTCTGCCTCCTATTACTTTTGGCGCTCGCACCAACGAACCAACGAACGAACGAACGAACGAACGAACGAACGAACGAACGCGAGGATGCTTCTTTTTCGGAATATCCTTCAGAATCGATCGGCGTTCGCGCGTATCTTCCTATCTACCTACCTACCTATCTTCGTGTTCGTCTATCGGTTAAGGGGTGGAGGACGACGACGACGACGACGACGAAAACGATCGGTCTTCTCGCTAGGATTCAACGGCACTCGCGACGTCGCCCAAAACTCTTCTCCTTTCGGCTTATCGATCGCGATCCTTTCACTCGCGCCATTTTCTCCTCTCAATCGTATTCTCCGTCTCCCTTCTATATTCTTCTCCTTTCTTTTTCTTACCTCGCTGAAGTACAAGGGAAAGGGGTTCGTGCCTTTGTCCTCGAAGCGGAGGGGCTTTACATCTCTTTCGTCGGACCGAGAGAGAGATAGAAAGGAAGGACGATAACGAGGCTCCTCGATCAGGGAATATCCTTATCCTTATCGACTCGGTCCTTAATTGACCTTAATTTCGTTCTTAAACTTAATTCGTCGTTCGCATCCGACGTGGAATCGAAAAAAAAAAAAAAAAAAAAAAGAAAATATCCGAATCTCGTCTTTCGTTCGATTCGTTCGCTGGTTCCCAACGATCGTCCGATCGGTCCTTCGCTTTTTCACGAATCGAAGAAGAAAAGAATTTGCCTCGAAGCATCGAGAAAAAGGTACGATTCACCTTCAAGATCACCTAGAGACTTTTTTTCGGGTCATCCTGTATAATAAGATGGAAGTGCGCTGGTAGAAAAAAAAAAAGCAGCGACGTTTTTATCGGCGGTCGGTAATATCGACTATCGCGCACAATCGAATTTCGAGATGATCGAGATAAAAGTACCTTCTCCGCGGTACTCGTCTTCGATTCGAATTTCTCAAGCGCCTCCCTCCGTCCCTCCTCTTCCTTTTTTCTCTCTTTATTATTTTCCTTCTCTCGATTTCGAGAGCCAGCGATTCGCGTCCGGATGCGAATTGGGTCGGTGCGGGTTAATTGTGCTGATATTTACGGGGGAATCCCTTTGAAATTAATTCGGACGCGGCAGTCTGGAAACTCGAGAACGGGAACTTTTCTAATCGACCAACGAATTAACCGTCATCGAGCCAAGAAGAAGAAGAAGAAGAAGAAGAAGAAGAAGAAAATGACGAGGATGAGCGAATTTAATCGTCCCGATATCCGCGTTATTCGATCCGAGCTATCTTAAATTTAAATTCGACTTAAATTTAGATCAAATCGTATTAAAAGGGGGAGAGGAAAAAAAAATTATACAACGATATATATAGCTCCGTTGCTTATCCTTTCGAATAATAAATTGAAAATTTTCAAGCCTTCGGAATGCGATAAGCTTTTTCTTTCTTTTCTTATCTTTTTTGTTCATACACAACGATAAAATATGTGCCTTATCGTACAAAGGAAAGAAATTAATATTATTGCGTATTCCCATGAATGCACCGATGCACGCTATTCCCGTGGGAAATAAAGTGCACGTAAATCGTCGTTTCATCGGGCACACAATATCTATGGAATCGGAGTTGATCGAAACGACTCTCCTTTGTGTCGAGGCTTCCCCCTTTGCGAATGCTACTGCTCGATCCGTTCCGTAGACACTGCTAACACTCCCTCCGAATTTAAGAAAAGCCTCCTCTACGCTCGCTTCCATCCCCGTTCCCCCGTCCCCGTCGCCCCTCCTCACACCCTTATTCTCTTTATCCGGTCTCTTTATACGCTCTCTTTGGGTCGTCGTCACTGTAGCTTACTACTCTACTCCATTTTGCCAC
Organism: Dolichovespula sylvestris; assembly: GCA_918808275.2. NCBI lineage: Eukaryota > Metazoa > Arthropoda > Insecta > Hymenoptera > Vespidae > Dolichovespula > Dolichovespula sylvestris. The sequence goes on from OU964977.1 coordinate 5,809,327, forward strand.
GTTTCTCTTCCCTTCTTTCTCTTTATACGATTACGTTATACCACCCTCTTTCACCGTGCATCCTAATCGATACGGTTTTCCTTTCTTTTCTTCTATTTTATTCTCCAAAAATTCGACGATTTGTTTTTACGAATAACGAAACAAAATCAAAGTTTCATTTTTCATTATTAAAAATGACGAACCGAAGATGCAAACATTTTTATCCCACGGCTAATCCCGACAAACAGTCCCCTCCCCCCGCATATATATACAGCGACGACTTTCTTACTATCCCGCGATACTACGTGATTCGCCGCGAATGCTTTTGCTATTATACGCGATTGGCTCGAAGAGTCGCGCGTCTCTTAGTGACGTGTGCGCCAACTCTTTCTCTCTCTCTCTCTCAAATTCCGTACAAGTAAGTCGAAAGTTCATTAAACGAAGTTTCAGAGGAAACTCGCTGGCGCGAGAGAGAGAGAGAGAGAGAGAGAGAGAGAATATAGTTCCCGTTCGTTTGGAAGTTTCTTCATTGATCGAGCGAGAATCTCGTTGTCCGTGGTCGGAGCCTGCCTCGAATCGTTTACGCTCTTTTCATCCCTCCTCTTCCTCCACCTTCCCCTCTCCATCTTTTCTGGATCCTTTGTCAAACGCCATTCTTGTAGAAAGAGATAGACACAGTCTACATACATACATACATACATACATACATACATACATACATTCATCGTAGATACAAAGAAATCAAAGGGCCCAAATAAAAGCTTCAATTCGTTATTAAACATTCATGAAGAAAGTTGCTTGTTTATCGACGGTACGAATTTGATCCCGCTAGTAATCTCAAAATCTCCACGGATAGCTACTTTCTTACTTTTATACGACGCTTACTCGTTTCTCAAGGATAATAACTTATTCCGTAAGAACAGAGACAGAGAGAGAGAGAGAGAGAGAGAGAGAGAGAGAGAGAGAGAGAGAGAGAGAGAGAGAGAGAGAGAGAGAGAGAGAGAGAGAGAGAGATGAAAGATATTAATGCAGTTTATAATAATTAATGAAATTACCACACGAGTGCAGTAATTGCTACGTCATGTTATTTCCTCCCCCTCGCTCTCTTTAGAAATCTCCGCTCCTTTATACGCATCAACTTTTAATTGCCTAATTGACAAACTCTGTAGAGTAGTTCAAGTCTAAAGCTCTTTTAAAGTCTACTACTAAAGATTTCCTTGTAGTCTTCTTTGTATACAAAATGTATGTATGTGTGTATACAAAGACGTGTGTATATATCCTTAGAGTTTTGTTAGAGTTGACTTTTCTCGTTTTTCTATATGTCCATTGAAAGGTAGCATAACGATCGCAACATTATTGTCATTAGCTATACGGAGGAGTTGTCTTCTTCCGTCTAATATTAATTTATACCTGTGAATAAGAGACAAGATTTTTTTTTATTAATTAATTTTATATTAAAAGATATCAGAGTTGTCGCGTAAAAACTTGTACATATTATCTCTACGTACGTTGTGTGCGTGTGCAAATAGTTTTTCTTTTTCTCTCTCTCTTTCTTTTCTTCTTTTTTTTTTTTTTTTTTAGTTCATATGAACACCATTCGAAGTCTTTTGCGTCGGCGAGTCGATGATCTTATTAGTGTCTTTTCGGGTATAGAAATGTGCAATTTCGCGTTTCATCGGAGTGCCGGGTAAGTTTACTTGGGCGACTAAAAAAAGCATATAATAAAAATTAATAAAAAAGAAATAAATAATGATATAACGAAAAAGGATAGTAATATTTTGTCCTTTCTTCTTTTGAAATGAATTTCTCACAAATAGACCACCACCGTAGTCCCTTTTATCTCTCTCGCACCCATCGAGAGTCTCTTCCTTCGACCCTCTTTAAATCCCAATTTCTTCGGGCGTGTAAACTTTTGAGTCAAGCGAAAGCAGTCTTTTCGTCGATGCAATCAGGCTACTACCGTGTGCGTCTCTGTGTCTGCGTCTGTGTGTGCGAGTGGTTGCGAAGGGACGGGGGACTATAGTACGTGCAACCTCGGTATCATAAAGTCACATTAAGGACTGTCCGGTGTATTTTCCTTCCAAGCCAATATGGCGTTCATGTCCTTAATACCACGCGTGCTCCATGGCTCCAACGGATCCGTCGTCGTCGTCGTCGTCGTCGTCGTTTCTAAAAGCACCTTATTTCGCTCAATCGATTCTCTTCTACTCCTTGGCTCCTCCTTGGGCGATACTCTGCGCATATAATTAAAGAGAAAAAAAAAAAACAAAAACAAGAATTTAATAAATATTCAAAGGAAATTATAAACGAGATTTTTCAAGGGGTGAAATTGTATGACAGTAAATATCAAAACATTCAGAATTTTCGCAATTTTATATCACCGAATATGCATGCGCGCGCGTGTGTGTGTCTATATATATATACACATATATATATATAAGTATAGCAACGTGTTTGGTTGCTCCAAATCCTTCGGTTTGCCACAGCGACTACTTGTCGATATTGTCTCGAGTATTGAGTTTCCGCTTTCTAGGAGTTACGCCTACACGAACGATAATTGATTTATCGAGTGCGCAAGATACGCGCCAATGCAAACCGATTTCCTTAGAAATATCATCAAGAACGAGAGAGAGAAAGAGAGAGAGAGAAACAACCGTGACTATCCAACTCAATAACATTTCGAACAAATCACATGCGCGCGCGCGCACACACATATTCATATATATATATATATATATATATATATATATATATATATACACACACACACGCATTTAAAAACTTCTTATCGCGAACAAAGCAGTAAAAAATAAAACATGACTGGGTTAAATAAAGAAAAATAATGGTTCGTAAAAGTATCGGTAATAAGTTCGGCCAAGTGCGATAATCAATTTTTTGTAATGAAATATGGATGCTTTGTAGCAATAATCGGCTCAATTAGAAGAGGACGGAAGAGGACGAGGTCGTATTAAGGAGGAAAAAGAGGGGAACGATGTCGTTCGAGATAAAACCAGAGGTAGAGAGAGAAATAGGTGGATACGTGTAACACCTCCCTCTCTCTCTCTCTCTCTCTCTCTCTCTCTCTCTATTTTTCTCAATATTTACTTTTCTCGTAGATGATACGATAGATAATCGTCAAATCGAGCGAGAAAACGATTATTTCGAATAAAAATACATATTAATTTGGTCGAATGGATACGGAGATCGAGAGAAAAACGCTTGGCTACGTTCGTCGAAGAAAAATTTTCTCGACAACTTTCGAGACTTTTGTGTCGATTTTCTTCCTCTTTTTCTAAGAAGAAGAAGAAGAAGAGGAAGAAGAAGAGGAAGAAGAAGAAGAAGAAGAAGAAGAAGAAGAAGGAAAGACAACATAAAGCTACCTATTCCTGCCTGTCTTCGGCCGTCGTTTCTGTGGCTTATCCTGTAACGGATTGCGAGTACCACCATTTTGCTCGACCTCGTCCTTAATTGTTTCGACAGACTTCTTGCGATCTTTGTTCAGGATACGCTTCGTCGGTTCCTCTTCCGGGCCATTCAGCAAAGACCTATAACCGATAATATTCTCGGCGACGTACGTCGACGTCGACGTCGACGGTGACGACGTCGACGGTGACGACGACGACGAGGACGACGAAGAAGAACCGCCGTTGGCAGGCTTGCGTCCAGATTTTTTTCTACTCTTCATAAATCTGTTGTTCGCCGACCTGATTCTTCGTAGATAGGACTCCGTTCCTAACGTTTTTTCATCTTAAACGAATATAGAGAATATTTCACAACATTTTACAACGACTTTTTTTTTTTCGATTAATTAAAATGGAAGGATCGAGGGGCCTTGCAAAAAGGCGTAAAAAGAGATGAATTATCTTACTAGCGCAAAGATCATTATCGCTAGACTCAACGAAGTATTGCCTTTTCGGGAGAGAACTTTCTACGGTCGTGGGTATCATGATCATGGCCAAGCCTTCTAAAATTGTCGACGTCGATCGCGCCTCCGTCTTCTCCGTATTTATTGACTTTTCGGCGACCTCCAAAACATCTTTCGCCAATTTTGGAAGCAACTCTTGATCGTTCGTCAATTCCGACGCCATGATCAGCTTTAAGAAAGGATCTTCTTCCTTCGATAGCTTCGATTCTAAACGAAACGCGAACGATCAATTTTGATTTCCTTGATAAAAGACAAGATCTTGATATTGTTTTTTTTTTTTGTTTTTTCTTTCGGCGAACTCACCGATGGGAACGTTCGTGGATCCGATGGGTTTCTTCTCGACGCGATCGTTAGTAAGGTCGGTTAATTTGGCCGAACTCGTGGGTTTAACTTGGGAATTCTCTTCGACGTTCGTCGAAGGTATCTTCTGACTGTTGGTACTAGTAGTAGTGACTTTTGGTAGCGTCTTGGCCCGTTGTTTCTCGTTCGCTTTGTCGGCAGGTATTCCCTCGGCGGTACCACCCGCGGGGAGATCGAAATCGTGAGCGAAGGCCATCACGTCGAGAGCTGCGGTTAGCGCGTCACCGAAGCCGACTACGGTCAACGCGGAAACTTCGGTGTTGCCGCCGACGTTGGAGCTGGAAAACGTAATCGTAACGACGATTCTTATTACGTCGATCGATCCTACGAACTCGTCGACGACTCGTTTTTTTTTTGCTTTTTTTCAATTCTAATTTAACGTTCGCTCGACTTCATTATCAAATTGCATTCACATACCCCTACCGGTGTTTACAATGCGTACATATCTCATAATCAATTTATACAGATTACAGGCATATATCACTTGCCTAGCTCGTATCGGCGTTGAAAAGGATTCCCGTCCCCACATTATCTGTCGCAGTTCCTCGCCAGTCATGCCTCGTTTCTTCAGCGCGTTTATCGTGACTTTTCCGACGCGCTGTAAACGAAGCAAACAATCAATTAACGAACGATTGACCGAATAATTTCGTTGATGATTCGTACATTGCATTTTTTATTGTCAAACGTTACGCCGTAAAATAAGTTGATCCGTTAAACCTAATAAATATATTGATTAATTAACGATCTTTATCGTTGTCGTATTTCCCTTTCCTACTCTATTTTTCTGTTTTTATTCCTTTTCTTCTTCTTCTTCTTCTTCTTCTAATAGAAAGAAAATCGTATAGTCGTGAATTATACACGTCCATGTCTCTTTTCGATGTAATAATCGAGAAAAGTGAATTGTATTTGTTTCATCGAACCTATTCATTTCGAAAACGTTATTGAAAAATAACGAAAATTTTTTGACAACGGTTAACCGATCGTACATGCATTTGCGATCGGTTCGCAAAGAGACACGGAGACAATATCACGTTATATACGAATGCGATGCGATAAAAGCTCACGGCATGGTGTCCTTTTAATTATGCTAGTCGTGCGATTAATCGACCGATTGAGTTACGTGCAACGAGTGAGCGAGAGGGAGAGATAATAGAGTTATATAGTATTATCGATTTCAACGATCAACGCTCACGCGTTTGCTTGCTCGTTTTGTAACGACGAAACGTATCGTTAAATAACTATTAAAAATACTTTTCTGCTTTTCATCTTGATATTTTGACTTTTATCAACTTTATATCGACTATTTCTTTTCTTTCGATTAGGAAAACTTATATGATCGCACGAAGCGTTTGCGTCGGGTGCGTGTAAACGATACATCGTTCGCCATTAATCCTTGTAAAGTATTAATACCAAACGAAATCATCCGTACATACCGATTGTTTAATCGGTAATTAATTCCGTCGTGCTAAGCGTACTACGCGCGTTTACACACTAATGCCATACCATATAATTTAATTATAATTCAATTAATCTTTACAGATTGTCCTTCATAGGACATTAATACCAATCAAATTCATCGAGGGACTAATTGAGAAATTTATAATTAATCGCATGGCTAAGCTCTACACGTCTGCCCATAAACGATAATACGCACTACATAGACGCTTCGATTATTCCTTATAGTATTAGGATACTAATATAATAATCAAATTTATCGATATATTAGAGATATAGGATACATATATATATATATATATATATATATATATATATATATATATAATAGCGAAATCGATAATTAATAACGTCATTAAGATTTGTACGTATACGTACCACACCTTGCGATCGTTCCTTATCGGCTCCTACATTAATAATACTGATCTGATTCGTTACGAACCGTGGAATGTATATACTCGAATAAACTGTAAACAAGTATGTACGCGTGTACGTCCTCTCGTTGAGATATACCGAGATAACTTTTACGTAACCTTCGCATACATATATACAAAAACAGAGCCAGACGGTATAGGCGTCAAGGTACGTTTACTACGAGAAACCATTTCTAATTGGTTTAAATTTTCTTCGTTAATTTATTGTACTCGTTGCATGTTATGGCAACGACACACACATGTATATATATATATATATATATGTGTGTGTGCTTGTTCTTATGAAATAATATATACCATACGTTTCAATTAATTCCTACACATTGGCATATTAATTCGAATAAAATGCATTACACATCATTAATGAAATAAATCGATATACTTGGATAGATTCTAAATTCTAAACACGACAGTGTATAGACAAACGGAACAAATAAATCATACGCGGATAAACCATATATGCGGCATACGAATGCGTTGAGCAAAATTTATCATGAAACAATTTATTATTTAAAATGTACGTCAATACGAGAAAAAAAATCTGTCCAAATTTTCTTCCTAAATTTATTACAGTCATTGTACCACTGCCGCAACACATGCATGTCCGCATATATAAATGTGTGTGTGTGTGTGTGTGCATGCGTATAAGTTCGAAATCAATCGAATGGAAAACCGATAAATAAATTTGAGAGAGTGTACAAATCTCCCCATCGAAATTGATTGTGAGTGCGTGCGTGCCGTTGGCGATAAACGAGTCTACTACGTGAATCGTTAAATAAACAATAAATGAGATAAATAAATAATCAAAAAATGGTGAAAGCTCACCTTCCAATTAGAGACTGCACCCTTGCGTTGCTTAGCTCTCGTTTTCGATTTACTCTTGATTACCAATACGCCTCTCTGTTCGCACGCTGGATCATTTGGATCGTCGCCCGGGCCTAACTTTATGCTGTATTCTTGTAGATAATTTTTCGCATCTTTATGGGATACCGCACGCTCCAACGACACTACTATTTTTGCCCACTGCGTAATCGCAATTAATTGTTAACAATTAATATTACATTCTCCTTTTTATATCTTCTTATACGAGTTATATATTATTGTCGTTTCATTGAGAAATATGTTAAATAAATAAGTTTCCCTATTATAATAACATTATAATAATAAAATGTCTTACTTGTTTCACCCACTCTTTTTCACTTTGCTCGATCACGTGAGCATACGTATTACCCATCATGGCTATCAACATATTGAGCAGTAATATCGGCACCAGCACCATGAATATGGCGAATACCGTTTTGCTCAGATTAGGATACGTCGTGTAACTCAAATCGGTGTACTGTTAATGATAAGAAAGGAAAGAAAAAAAAAAAAATAAGAATCGTCCGAGTCGAAGTAAAGAGTTAAAAGAGACTTTGGAGTTTGTCGTTAGGATATAAAAAAAAAGAAAAAAAAAAAGAAAAAAAAAAAAAACAAAATCGAGAGAAACTTACGTTATAATCACCTAGAGTTATTTGAAGCAATGCCATCCAAGTAGAATGATAAGAATGATACAGAGACGATTTGACACCGGGAAAGCCCTTGTAAAGAAAGTAGAACGATTGAGAGAATCCGAATAGAACGACGGCATAAATGATACCAAACGTAAGCATGTCTCCTGTTATCATGCTATATATCATGGTGACGAACGGTCCGGTAAGTCGAATAGCTCTGTTTCGGTTAAAGAAGAACAAAAAAGAAAAAAGAAAAAAAAATGATCAACTTTACAAACAAACCAATCGATTTGGAGAGACAATTGTCAAATTACATGATATTTTATACACAATGGTCGGGTCTTATCGAATTAATTTCTTATCGTCTATATAAATTTGAAATAACTCGTTGACACGATCGGAACGGGTAAACTCGAAAAGAAAGGAAAGATATAAGAGAAATATATCCATAAAAGATCGGAGAGGGGAGTTTCTCGTAACGAAGAGCTTTTTACATAACCGTTTTACCCCCCCCCCCCCTCCCCCTCCCTCCCCCCGCCCGAAGAGGAAAGGAGAAAGGTTATAAGGAAAATGGCCGAGGAGAGGAAGGAAAAGAAGGTGAAGAATTATTATCTTCGTAGCGTATATCCTTTCCTTCTATCGTCCGCTATATCCGTAAAATGACAGCGCTTATTGCGGTCTCGTTATCCTCCGGTTCGCTCTCCCCTCTCTCACTCTCCTTTTCTCCAGAAAGACATAAAGGTAAAATGCTAGAGGGAGGGAGGGAGGGAGGGAGGGAGGGAGAAAGAGGGAAGGAAAATACAGAGTGGGCCAAAAGCGTTCCTGGGCTAATACTCCTTTCTTTTTCTTCCTTTACATTTTAAAGCTACGACCTTAAAATTTCTGATTTTTATAATCGCCTAGAAACTTTTGGCCCACTCTCTGTATACTTAAATATTATCAAAATCTTATTTATTCGCATTTATATTTGAATCTCCATGATCCATAATTGAATGGGTGACCGCAAGTTTTTCTTCGTTATCCCCTTCTTTCTTACCTCATCTCTTTTATCTTTATCGCACCTAACTCGATCGTCTCTCGTTAACGAAATCGACTTAAAACAATTACACGTTCTCTCTCTCTCTCTCTCTCTCTCTCTCTCTCTCTCTCTCTCTCTCTCTCTCGCTTCGGATCTCTTTCGACAACACAGAGAGAGAGAGAGAGAGAGAGAGAGACTACTTTTCGTCCAATTTTCTATCGAGTCTGTACCTTCCCTTGAACTTAACTCCGTCGACGTGGATTTATGAACGTCAGTAACCCCAGTTACTAGATAAGGTCACATATCGATTAGAGTTAGGAAGAAGATGAGAAGAGAGTCCCTTCGCGTTACCGATGAGCCAAACTCGATCGATGCGTCGACACATCGGAACAAAACACGCAGCTGCATTGTCATTATTTATTATTTCCGAAGGTTCTTAGGAAATATTAAAAATGTCAATCGCTCAGTGACTAAAGCGTACTTGAAAGTAAGTTACTACACATTAGGTATTACAAAGATCGTCATTCTATATACTTGCAACATTTCGCATTCATTCGAATAATATTATCGATAGTAATGCATGAAAACAAAACAAAAATTAAATAAAATTTGAATAAGCTCGAAATATTAAACTAAGAAAAAAAAATGAAAAGAAAAGAAAGGAATAATATGAATAAAAGTATCGTAAAAATTTTCTTGTAAAAATGAAATATTAATGAAATATCGTAATATTCGTGTCCTATCTCCATCGTCGGAGACTTTGAGGAAATGAATTTAGTGTGTCCAGATTGGTTCTGATGTAATGGTGACTATAGTAAGTGCACTTATACACTCGCGTATTATGATGCACCGTATACGAAGAAGCGGGTAGAGGAAGGTAGCAGAGAAGCGCTGCTGGCTTTTACTCATTACCAAACGTTGATGTACTTAAACGACATCGCCAGGGACAAAAGGGACGCGTTGATGGACAGTAATTATACTCGAGTGTGATATCACTTTGACACTATATCGACTAAATAAATCTAATGTGCAGTACTTTCTCTCTCTCTCTCTCTCTCTCTTCATAAAGTATATTCTAGAGAGTTAATAATTACCAATTTTTATTTTTAAGCAATCAGTATTTTTTTTTCCATTACCAAACGACTCAGGAATAATAATTATAATAATCATAACAATAATAATACAGGATTTTATAAAAATAAATCTTGCAAGCGGACGAACAATAATGATTGTAATGGATAATGCATTTGGTAAAAGTTCGATTCTGTGTATATGACAACCCTAAGAAATTCTTTTCGTTCGAAAACAGGAAGGGTAGAAGGATTGTGTGTGTGTGTGTGTGTGTGTGTGTAAAGAAGAAAGGAAGAAGGAAAGAAAGAAAGAAAGAAGGGGAAGTTGCTATTAAAAATGTTTTCTTCTTATTTCCGGAGTGCATCCGGTTCGAGAACAGAACAGAACAGAAAGTAAAGGCACGTGCTTTGAATTTTAATAAGTGCTTTCACGAAAATGTCAAAATGTAACATTCTTATGGATATAAATAAACAATAATAATTGAATATTTCTGTCCGATTATTTTATTTTATTTATTTTATTGTATTCCTATAATTTTCTATCTCGTTGCTCATTAACGAGTCCGAAATTGTCGAATGTAAAGTCGGATGCAAGGAAAGCTCAACGGGTAAAACATCATAAAGGGAAAAGCGATTGAATTATCATCATCATCATTATTATTATTATTATTACTATTATTATTATTATAATTATTATTATTATTATTATTATTATTATTATTATTACTCCCCATAGACGAGAGAGAGAGAGAACTCTTTCAAATGCATTGAAAATGATTTCGCCTTTCGTGTAATAGGTTCATAATTCGGAGAATTCGATATGAAAGGATTCCGTGTTCTCTATGCACGAGCTGCCGCAGAAGCGTGCAACGTTATATAGGGTATACGTAGCTATAAAATATATGTCTATATATTTCCGATCGTTCCATTAAACCAACGTGAACATTTAACGCGAACGCATACCTTTTATTTCTTTGATTATAGAATCGATTATAGAATCCGTCGATATTATAAAATCCACGAAATATATTCGATATAAAGTTTAAAGGTGATATTAAAAATCAATTATTTCCTTTCTCAAGACTTTGCGGGATTATTATTTTTTTTTTTTTTTGTTCGAATCGCGAAACGTATAGCAAAGGTCTCAAAGAGGAAGAAGAATAATCGATTTTTCGATAATCACCTATATAGACTATAGAAACGTTCCAACTTAGAAATTATAGGGCCATCCTGGTATAACACATTATTATAAAGAAAATTATTTTTTATTTCTTCTTTTAATACTAAATTTTAGAAAACGTTTATACAACCGATCGGAATTTTCTCTTTACTTTTAGCCTCTCCCAAACATTGTATCCATCGATCATCGTCTTTAAGGAAACAAGCGTTTTCAAGATTTACACGCGCGCGCGCGCGCGCGTTCAAGAAGAAGGATGCTTAGTCGGAAACATACTCGCGGAAGTGGATTTATCGGTTGGTGCGCCTATCAACACGAGAGAGAGAGAGAGAGAGAGAGAGAGAGAAATAGATAGGTGCTACGCCTATGGCAATGCACCAATGCACTTTCACGCCTATGAATTATCCTCGCGTTTTCGAATGATCGGCGACGAAGTGGCGACGGTTATACTTAGCATTACCATATTCCTTCTTCATAGCCACCGTACCTTCGTACCTCTTAACGTCAGGACTTGGCCTCGAAATCGATACATTGGCGTACCACCTACATAAACCTTCCTAATTTTCCCCGTTTTCTAATACCGTCGTCGGTGTGTCCTACCGCTAAATGGCTTATTGAAAAATTTATTATATCCACCTCATTCTTGCTTCGTTTTCTTCTTTGTTCCTATCGATACAACAATCTCGTAATTCTTTATTTAATTATTACTTGGAAATCGTTAATCTAATCGCAACGATTTCTTCTTCCTTCGAAGAAGAAGAAGAAGAAGAAGAAGAAACGACCGAACGATAGGAAATATAACCGAGAAAGAAAAGAAATATTTCGAGAGATTAATCATAGTTTCGATGGTTCGTTATCGCTGGGAACGTGACGGCACGAGGTGCAAGAACCCGACGAATATAATTTCCTCGTTGCGGGGTCACACAAATTAATATTCGCTTCGCGATTCTTCTTTCCCCGTACGTGCATACGCAGCATTCGCGAATGCAAATAATAAGGTTTATTGTTCGAGATAAAAATTTTATTCCTTCTTTCCTTCTTTTTATTTCTCTAACTTTTACAGGCTGAGCCAAAAGTTCCTGGACGATATTGAAAATAAATTACACTTTTTTCGAGGCTTGCATTTTACATCACCTAGGAACACTTATAGACGTCCAATTTTTCCCTTCTTTTATTTCATTCTTTACGGTCGGTAAAATAGTTTCAAGCGTTTGATAAATATTCTATTTTTTCTTTTTGTTTGTTTGTTTGTTTGTTATTTTTTTTTTCCTTTTCGAATTAATTTTAATCATATCTCTCTCTCTCTCTCTCTCTCTCTCTCTCTCTCTCGGGGGAGAATACATTTTTTAACTTTTATATTATTTATTAAATTATATTATCTCGGGAAGCGAGTTATTTCAATAGGAACAAATTTATTTATTAAATTATAACTGGACAAGAGAATGAAACGAAGAAAACAAAATATATTACCTTTCTCTCTTGTCGAGGTATGAATCATTTGTTTATTTGTTTATTTATTTATAAAATTATTAAAACGTCCGTATCGTCGATTTAATATAATTTTTTTCTTTTTTCCAAAAATACTCGAGATAAAATATACGGGCCATGGGCCATGGGGTCAGGCTTGTATCGTTGTTTTACGATCCGAGTAAAAAATTTGGGTGTAAAAAGTGTCGACGGAGTAATCGATTTTTAATATCACCTGGAAACTTTTGAAACGCACTCTCGTACGAGAAGAAAAATACAAACAAATTCATAGATGCAAAAAAAAAAAAAGAAAAGAAAATGAGAAAATTTGCAATGTAAAATGGCTACGTCAATGGGTTCCTAAGGCACTTACGAAGCAAGGGTTCGCCACGAGGCTTTGCCGGTAGCCTCCCCGAAGGAGCACACTGTCTCGCATCTTCGACGGTGACTTCGAGTGGCATTCCAGCTCTGCTTTAACGACACTTTGACGAACGTCTTTACCTCGTCGAGAGAACCTACTCCGAGAGAATCCAACGACGACGAGCTTCGGTGCTTCGGCCCGAACACGACGACGACGACGGACTCGAGCCAACGAGACCAAGCGAGCGGAAGAAAGGAAAAAAAAAAAAAAGAAATAAGAAGAGAAAAGAAAAAGACAAACGAAGGAGAAAAGGAAAAAGTTTCTTCGAAAGGAACAAAAAGAACACGAGAGAGAGAGAGAGAGAGAGAGAGAGAGAGAGAGAGAGAGAGATCCGTTGATCATCGAAATTTCTATTTTAAAAGAAACTGAGTGGTAACTTTCAAAGAATTCTTGAAAAATTTTTGTTAATAACAATTTCGTGGGTTTCTTTTTTCATAGTCGAGGTATTTCGTTCAGCTTATTTTGTTTTTTAATATAAAATACAACAGGGTCGAATCAAAAGTTCCTAGGTGGATCGATAGTGTTCCCAGGCGATTTGAAACGATATCGCTCGCTCATTTTTCGAGACCTTAAATATGTAGGGGTGGGAGGGGGGGGGTGGAAGAAAAAATAAGAGCTTTTATCGACATACCCGGCGAAAAACATGAGAAGAAACCATGAACCAGGCACGGCGACAACCAAGATTGCATCCTCGACGTCACGATTGGCAGTGACACGGTATGGTATGCAGGCAAGAATGAGCAAATTGCTGATGACGAAGATCAATTTGGCCGGCTCGTGCGTCTGAAATTCAAATTCTTCCGAGTAAAATTACCTCGTTGAAACGTCAAAAGGGGGGAGAGAGAGAGAGAGAGAGAGAGAGTCGTAACGGACGATCGTAGCCACGGTCTTTGTTATTAACGAATTAACGCGAAATCGACGAACGAAACGGAAATGAATAAAAGAACAAAAAACACGCGCTCGCAAGGAGAAAAAAAAATTGCAGAGAGAGAGAGAGAGAGAGAGAAAAACAGAGGAAGTAGTAGAACGTATAATAAAAGTACATATAACTCGCGAATTGATCATTGGCATAATCATGATTGCTATCATCGTGATCGTAACGACTCGTTAGATGGAAACTTTGAAAAGAGCTAATATGTATATCAACGGGCGCATCTCTCGTGACTGGTTACAGTTCGTTGACCAACCGTTTGCGTAACATTTCTTGTTTATACCCGGATCTCCGTCCCTCCACCATCTACCATCGAGTTATGAGCCAACGATGTCTCTCTACTAGCTATTTCGTGATCAAGAAACGTTGGACAACGTTTCGCGATATTAAAGAAGATGATATCTCCTTCTTCCATTCTCTCTCTCTCTCTCTCTCTCCATCTCTCTTTTCCCTCTCTCCCCCTCTCTTGCTCTTCGTTCTATTGTTTTTTTGTTCCCTTTCTTTTTTTTTTTTTCAATACCAGCTGCTTGAGAAAGGATAGCAAGCCAACGTTCATCATTTCACCGCCTAGCTGAAAGAGAATGTAGCTGAGTACTCCGAGGACGGTGATACACTCAGCCGCTATGCGTGCCATCTCCGTTATCTCCTCCGGCCATTTAAAAAGAACAGCATCCAACTCGGCAGGTCGCAGGTAAACCGCCAGGGACAATGATGTCAAATGGAAGGCCAGGATTATCAAACGTTTCAAGAACTGTAACTTTGGTATAACGATTCAATCAGATTTTATCGTTTAACTATTTCTTTTTGCGTTACGTTATATTATGATAAAATAATGAATAAATTATTTTATATATATCAATAAAATTGTTTGTATCAGATTCATATGCAAACGTACACAAATATAGAGACATAAACGAGAATAGATTGAAAAGGAAACTCTCGTCGTGACATGAATGAGAGCGATGGAGATAAAAATACAGGCAGAGAGAGAGAGAGAGAGAGACGCGATGGAGATGGATCGTAATTGCTATCAGAGAATCGAGAATCGACAGACTCCTCTCTCCGACGCGAGCCAAAATTGCTTGGAGATCGTTCGGTCGACGTCACCAACGTTGTGATGGTCGCTGGACTAAGTCGAAATAATTCAGGCAATTATTCGCGATCGCTCGAAAGCCTCATCGACGTCGCACTCGTTGTATGTACCATGAAAATCGTTCTATGGGATTCTCTCACTCGAGAGATCAACTCGTCCTCGTCCTCGTCCTCGTCCTCGTCCTCGTAGTCGTTGTCACTCGAACGTTCGTAAAATAATAATACAAAACCTCCGTCCGCACATGCTGGATACGATACCAGAATACTATCCACACGGTGAGTTAAATGCTCTTAAATCATTTCAAAAAGTCTGTTATATCCTTCTTCGAGACTCTCTAGATAAAATTTTGTTATCTAGGATTGCAAAAGTACGAGCTTAGCGTGTAATGTTACGAGCCAAATCGCCAAATAGTCTGGAAAAATTATCATTGATTTTTTTATTATCACCCAAAAACTTTTGCCTCACCCTGTATATATCTATGTCCATCTCTCTCTCTCTCTCTCTCTCTCTCTATCCCTTGCGATGATATCCATGCAGAACGCAGACTCGACCCTCCCTCCCTCTCCGCCACCACCCTCTGACACTCTTACGTGAAAGTGACGCTAAGCGAAAATCGATCTCTCTGTGTCTACCCTTTCCTAGGTTTATCCGCTTCTCTCTCTCTCTCTCTCTCTCTCTCTCTCTCTCTCTCTCTCTCGCTCTCTCCATCTCTCTGTCATTACGAATAATAAATTGCAAACAAACGAATAAATAAAATCGACGAAAGAAAAAAATAATCGATGACGATGAAACACATTCGATCCGTTAAAGAATATTTTTATATCTTTATTTCGTTCGTTCTATTAAAGAAACCTTTTTTTCCTTTTGTATTTTTTTGTTTTGTTTTGTTTATTTTAAGTAGAATACTTACTCGGGCAAAGGTCTTCCATTTTTCCTCGAGTAATCGCTGAATAATGCCGCCGTCCAGCATGTCCAAGTGCTCCTCCTTCGTACCATTCAGGATGATGAATAGGGCGGAGTTCCAGTCTGAAATAGAAATTCGGCATGGGGACCGTTTGCGGGTTAATGAAACATCGCTTTTCGGAGGCTTCGAGGTTTCGAGACCTTAGGGAGAACCGCGACCGCGATGATTATGACTTCTCCTTTCTCGACGACAGCCTATTACACCGTCCACGAATTAGAATCTCATTCCATCTCGTACCTACGCCACTCATTAAACGTTATATACAAAAGTTTCTATGCTTCTAACTAATATTTCAACGTAATATATTTCTACTCTTTGGTATATGTATATATATATATATATATATATATATATATATATATATATATATGACGAATCGTTGGAAAAATTTATCTTGTTATTTTTTCCTTAATTCGGATCGTAAGAAAATTATCGACTCGCCAAATTAAGATACAACGACGTGGATAATAGATAACAATATGAAACATTAAGATGGATGATTAATATACTTTGAGAGGTATATATTTGAGTATAGTTAGTCGTTGTCTCGCAACGTCTTCTTGAAATATTAAGCACGTTCGTTTCGAGCTAAGATTCCCTCGGCTACTCTCTCTCTCTCTCTCTCTCTCTCTCTCTCTCTCTCTCTCTTTTTCCTCCTCCTCGTCCCTTTCCAACGTTATATCGCGATCGATATCTCGTAGAAGAGAGGCGTTGTCGCTCGACTACATGGAAGAAGTTTCCGTCGAGTCCTTGCGCCGAGCGTGTCCTTAGGGTCCTTAATCACTCGAGCAAAGCAAAGCTGCTTTTACCGGCAGCTCGAGTGTACACGAAAATTTTCAATTTCACTGCCTTCAATCCAACCCCAGCCCCCCTCCCACTTATCCATCTCCTCTTCCCTACAACACCCTCGCTTCAACGGGTCAAACGCTTTTTATTTCTTGTTTTTTTTTTTTTTTTCTGTCTTTCATTTTTTACGTTTGACACCTCTATTGTTCCTACAAAGGATCGGAAAAATATCAAATGGATATAATCGACGCGCCATCGTGTTCTTTTCATTTACTTTCCTCCTTTTTTCTCTTTTTCTCTTTCTTTTTTCTTTTTCGTTGGTTCGGTCAACTTTATACAAGAAATTTGACTTTTTTTTTTTTTACTCGATTATACCTCATAATTTCCGACGAAACGCGTCGTCGGGACATAATTATAATACGTCTAACGAGATCGAAAGATGTTGTGACAATGGATCGATTTTAATCGAATTTCGGTTTTGTTCCAATACTTGGTAAATTTATGATAGAATTAATGAACTTTTATAAAAGTCAAACGATCGCGTTTGACATTAATCGTATATTGCATGGTCGATAACTTGCTTCTCCGACAAATAATACGTTACGATCTAAATAACGATGGAAGAGAGAATAAAATAAAAATTTGGCCACGATTTACCATAGATATCAACAAGCTTTATAAACGTGCGAATAATAATTTCCTTGCGTATATCGATCTATCGTTTTTAATTAACTATTAACGACGATATCGATGAAATTAGATCGGTAAAGTTGGGCTAAAACTAAGCTACGCTCTATTGATAACGATTAGAGAAGGCATGTAGCGCGAACGAGCAATCGGACCAAAGGTCGATAGTAGTAGCTACTGAATTCGCTCCAACGATCACTTCCCAAGTCTTTCTTCTACCTATCTATCTATCTATCTACCCATCTATCTATCTATCTATCTATCCAGATATAGGATCGAACGACAATAGGTTCGGTTCAGGATCGGAAAAGGGTAAGAGGGATAATGGATTCCGAAACTAAATGAAACGCGAGCTCCAGAGAGTCCGCGGCTAATCTCGAAACTTCGTTAAATGCCCGTAATTGCATCCTGCAACGACCCTTCTTCCCGTATCCGCCCCCACCCCACCCCACCCCCACCCCCACGCCCTCCCCTCTACCGGCACTTTAGGAGAAGGATCTCTTCGAGGTCCAGTCAGAAAACTCGTCTCAACGAAGAAGACAGATTGTATCCTACTGTAACTTTCATAGTTTCGCCTAAATCAGCCGATTAACTCTCGACTCGATCGATAAACTTTTTCGTCCCGTTAAAAAAGAAAAATTTACATTTGCCGCACTCTAGTTGCTGGTTAATTTTTTTTTTTTTTTCTATACGGTAAGGGCCAAAGGTTCCAAAGTGATTTTAAAAATAAATTACTCTTTTCCGAGACTTCTCATCGAGTTTGGTTTAGAAAAAGAAGTGATCGATTCGTAGAATCGTTTAGAAACTTTTGGCCTACCCGGTATTAATGTCGCCATTCTTATCTATGTTTTTTTTTTTCTTTTTTTATTTTGTAATTTCCAGTATTCTTATTCTTTCGTGTTTGAATTTTGCCGGCATTACTTTTTTCCCGCTAGATTAATTAGCAGTTTGTTTTTATCAAAAGTCACGAGAAGATCCAGATTAGAAACTATGCGACATAGCGGAAGATCCAGATCACGAATCAGTTCATAGCAATTCGATCTTAAGTCGTAGCAATTAGATGGAATATGCCAGAGAGAGAGAGAGAGAGAGAGAGAGAGAGAGAGAGAGAGAGAGAGAGAGAGAGAGAGAGAGAGAGAGAGAGAGAGAGAGAGAGAGAGAGAGAGGGCTAGAGCTGCTAGTACTAGAGGCAGAGTCGGCAAGATCTCTCTTGAACGTCCTTGTCTCGCCACACACAGAGACGGAGTGAGTGAGAGAGGGAGAGGGAGAAAGGGACAGAGACAGATATCGCGATTCTCGTAAGCGTGTAATTCGATTAGCTTTACGACGTACTTGTTTTACCGTCGGGCAGGAGCGTGTCGAGTGCATTAAGAGGGTACGCCGAACAGGTGATATTACTGTAGCGCCAGAACTCTCGTGCTGACAGTTCCAGCATCTCTCGAAAGACCTCGGCACGTCCCAGCTGGCAGGCTAGCGTCAACGGGGTCAGACCAGCGGCGTTTAGAATCCCATTGCGAGCTGGAAGCTTCGGATGTCGTAGAGCATACCCGAACATGTCCTATGTCGGATGTGATCAAACTATGTATATGAGTCCGTGCGTCTTTCATATATATACATACATATATATATATACATATATATATATATATATATATATATATATATATACACAAATACAGATATTATACTTTGCATTGCAGAGTTAGTCGGTGATGAGTTTCCGGAACAAAGTCATATACCTGTTCTAAACTATACTAATACGTTGATATAACCCGAACAAAAAAAAAAAAAAAAAAAAAAGAAAAAGAAAAAGCTTGCGTTTCCAATTAATTTCTTTATTCTTTTTTTTTTTTTATTCGCAATATACGAAGAATGAGAGAGCATTATATAGTAGTTGAAAGTATATAGTTGAATTGTACGAATTTTTATCCATTAAACTGTACGGAAAATAAGAAAAAGAAAAAAAAAAAAGAAAAGTTTTATCCGTTAATATCTTTTTTCTCATTATTCTTCACATTTATTAAATTATCGTTTGAGAGTTTGGGATGTAATGTTCAAAAGATCCATTTACTACATATAAGCACCCTGCGTATCGTGCGATGCGTATTTAATTTTCGAAAGAATGTCGGGCTAAACTCTCTGCCTCTCTCTCTCTGTTTCATCTCTAGAAACAGGATCGAATTAACGGTACGAATTAATCGAATAATTAATGAAATGATAAAGCTTTTAAACGGTCAGAGAGTGGAGCCGTGGGTCGAGCATGGGCTATCGAAAATAATATTTTCTCGCGGAAAGATATTAGGTGGATCGTTTCGTTATAGATATAAAAATATAATATGTAATCGATAACTCACCAGTTTATCGCAAACAACGACCATATGCAATATCATGTTACCGAAAGAATCCTGATCGTCGGGATCAGCACCGACATCGACCAAAAGATTATAGACGCTCTCGTTAGCGCAGCAAGCGGCCCAAGCAAGCGGGTATTCGCCGAGATAAGCGAGGCCCTCGTAATCGGTATTCCTAGCTGGATTTGATCTTTGCTGATCTTTAGGAAGGAAGAAGCTACCGATGGCACGTTGAGAGATATTAGCGCCGGCATCTACAAGATCCTGTACCAGTTCGTTATTGTTATAAGCGATGGCAAGATGAAGCGCACTGGCGCCGAGATATTCTTCACCTTCCACCACGTCAATGGCCAATCTTGGAAAACACTTGAGTAGAGTCCTAGCGATTCTGGTATGCATTCTTGTGTCGCATATTATCAATACGTGTAATAAACTTTCCCCTAGGGATCCACGATATTGCATTTGCCAGCACGCTTCGTGATCGTTCCACAATCCCAAAGGATCGAAACGTGACAAGGATGCTTCTATCGGTAATACCACTTCTTTGTTATTGCGAAACTGCCAACGTAAGTATTCGGCACGATTGATTATCTGCCCTTTACCATCGCCATACATCAATATACCAAATTGTTCTCTCATCAACTTTTCCACTTCCGGCTGCCCTCCCAAATTATATGCCTCTATCAATTCACCCCCCTTCTTGTAATTTGCTAGACGATAGAGCAAACAATCATCTTCTTCGCTCGCCTGGCTTATCACGCGATCCAAGATCGAGTGATCGGTGGTCTCGTCTCCTCGTGATCTCCGTGAACACACACCACCCATTCAGACATTCTCTTAACAACTTTGCTTCTTCTGATTTCTTCTCCTTCTTCGTCCTTTTCCTCTTATAGGGTCGAAGTAACGCTGGCCGAGCTTATCGCTCGAATCTCGCTCGGGTCTTTTCGAATACAATCATCAAGGTCGGCCACTACCCCAACACACCTTTTTCCCCGACACGGAAATATGTCTTTCCTCGAAAGATAACAAGAAAAAAAGAAAAAAAAAAAAAAAAACAAAAAAGAACCTAGTACAGTACTTTGGGGGATCTCATCCAATGACCATCCACCGTCACACTCGAATCGATCTCGAACTCGAGATAGCCACTCGAGATTGGACCCGGAGTCTTTCCTTCGAATGCAACTACCACACACCGCTGGTAAAGGAGCTTCCCTTCCGCAGCTATAGCAACCGTACTCCTCGCCAAAGTAATCTATAACTTGTACCTGGTGCAACCAGACACGATAGGGTCACTGGGTGATGGCTACGATACACGCCCTCCCCCCCTCTTTCTACTTACATTCGCTACCGTGCTGATTGCTTTTTTCTAGCGAGCCTGCACACTAGACAGAGAGAGAGAGAGAGAGAGAGAGAGAGAGAGAGAGAGAGAGAGAGAGAGAGAGAGAGAGAGAGAGAGAGAGAGAGAGAGAGAGAGAGAGAGACAGAGAGACAGAGAGAGAGAGAGACAGAGAGACAGAGAGAGAGAGAGACAGAGAGAGAGAGAGAGAGAGAGAGAGAGAAAAAGAGAGCGAACAAAAATAAAAAGTAAATTAAATCTGCTTCAGCTTCGCTTTCCTTTTCCTTTACTTTCGTCGTCTACTTTTCGTCTTCTCTTTTTCTCGTGAATTTTCTCGAGCATAAATTCCTATCGCAATTACAGCAACAATTCTGTCCTCAATACCGTTTATAGACTAAAGATTCGCAAGAGTGTATAATGGCCCGACGCGTGTTTTCAAGGTTGAACAATCAAATCTATCGACTTTCCCGTTAAATTCATACTAATCCGTCTTGTTCTGGAATAAGATAAAGAACAAATGTCTTATCATATTTTACGTGACTCGACATAATTGCACTTTGCAACTGACTCATATATTCTTGTCAATGAGTCCGAAATGATTCTTGTTAACGTGCTCTTAGTAACGGCAGACATGCGCTTCGCAAAATGTTATCACGAAGAAAATTATGCCGTACCCTTGGTGATATCATACTTAGTTTTCTAAGAAGCTAAATACTTGAAAAAAAGACGATGAATAATACATCGATACGTACGTAGTTATTTTCGCATATAACTCACGTGCGCATATACGTACTTTAGTTATTCAAATATACGTGTGTCGTCGTCTCAAGAGAGATAGTACAAACGTGATTAATAATATTAATATCGAAGCATACTAATAAAAAGAACTATTGCAAAGGAATAACGATGATAGAACGTAAAAAACTATTACTTAAAGGATATATATATATATATATATATATATATATATATATATATATATATATATAGAAAAAACAAGAAAGAAGAAAAAAAAACAGTTTGAATATTATTAAACAAATTAGAAAATAAATTTAAAAATATGACTAGAAGAAAGATGACAAGTAATTTTCATCAAAGTTAAATATGGAGAAAAGATAGAAATCGTAGCAAGTCGACGAGTCATAAACGTCGTGCCTTCCTTAACGCGTGTGCACAAGCGCGCATATACGATTTCCTCGACGCAATCATGGCAACTAATAATTATATGACGAGGCAAAGGATGAATCAACGCTTGCGTCGTATTATTTATCTGTCTTTGTCTTTTCTGTCTCGTCGGTACCATTCTCCACGTAGACTTTGACAAAATTTATTCTCAAACCTACCATTTAATCTTTCGAGACGTTAGACGTGATCTTTTACTCCAACAAATTATACTTACACACACACACACACACACACACACACATATCATTGCAAAAAGAAATACAAACGCAAATCTACAATTTTTAACTTATTACTACATCTTTCGCATGATTTCGTAATAAAAAGAAAAAAGGAAAAAATATTGAAAAGCTCTAGATATTATAATACAGCTTATAAAACTATGATAAAATTAAAACAACTAATTACAAGCACGATAGAAATTTTTTATATCGGTTGTAATATAATCAAAACTTCTTAACGACTAACTTATTCGAATACGCTTGTATACCACCACCAAAGAGCAGCGGAACGTACGTGACCATTGGCACGTCCAAAAATTAGTTGAACGTGATTAATAATGACAGGAGAAAATTCCAAAATATTATTAATATTTAGAACTAAGATTAAATGTATTATGTAAGACGTATACGAATGTATATATGTATACATACAACGAGTAATCCATGTGATATATATATATATATTCCATACGCCGCTTCTTCGAATTAATATCCGCAACTTCTTATATCGTTTGAAATTTAATCAAAATTTCTTGAAGATAATCTTACTCGTATAGATAATGCAGCAGAAGAAATTACGTGTAGTTTGTATCTTTTTATACATCAGCAGACATTTAATCAAACTTTCTTAAAGATAAATCTATGCGTATACGTGGTAGAGAAAGAGCAGGAAAAAGTAATCGTAGCTGCCACTGAATGTGTCCAAGTCTGACGGCTTGCGATGCGATGCGATGCGATGCGATGCGATGCGATGAGATGAGATGAGATGCGATACGATGCTTGCTTGTTAGTTAGTCGAATGCGATGAATAAAAACTAGACAAAATTCAATAATATTAATAAATATTTTAGATTAAAGTATATCTATATATATATATATGTATATAAATGTATAAATTATTATATAAACCATTTAAATGCCACGAATATCGAAGTCTGATATAATATCAAAAAGGATTAATGAATCATAATTGATTGAGTCGAGCTTATAAACGATTATATAATATATATTGATACTATTATTCAAATATTATATGTATGCACGCGCAAACATATATATATATAATTTAAATGGAGAGCTAGCTGAACAGGAATTAAAGAGGAACATACCCGAGCGCTGTTGCATGTCCTGGTAAGCCGCTTAAAGCTGCAAAGATTGCGTCAGTTGGGACGAATGGGAAAGCCGTGCCAAGGTAGAGCTCTCGAATCTTCTTTTGATCGTTTACACTTGTTTTTGATATCCGGTTCTTATCTTATTTTCACACACACACGCACACACACACACACACACACAAATATATATATATATATATATATCCACATGTATGTACTTGAAAAGAAATAGACTTACGTGTGCATCGTGCAGAGAGGTTACGTTAAAACTATTACTAGCAACTGCGTAGTTTACTCGATTTATAAAAAATACAATAAAACAAGATGAATTTTTCGAAAGATATCGTCGATTAGAGCATCGTTAATAGACGAGAAAATCTGAAATAGGAAACGTTCTAGAGGGACGCCGAGACCATATTTTCGCGGATATCTTTTAAACTAGACTATCCCACGACTCGCGAACATTCACGCGTGAAAATCGCGTTTTCGACGTAATTAACTCGTAATTAACTCGTAATTAACGATAAGACGAAAGTTCGGTACCGGAAATTAATTGAAAATAACGCACAGTCACGGGCGTCAAGGAAACCAAACGAAGCCCCCGCGCACGAGCAATGGCTCCCCACGAAGTTTGCCATTTTTCGATCTATTATACGAAAATATCGAAACATCCGAAACACGATATACGACATTAAAAACTATCGAAACCGATACTTTCTTAACCCAAATTATCAAAAAAGGAATTATTATTGTTCGATATCCACAGAAATAAAGCTCAATAAAACGAACCAATTTCCATCCGCGAATCACTTTTGTCGAGTAAATATTTTACATTAGAGAAATACTAACCTCGATATTAATTTAGCCTAAATATTTATATTTATCCATGCGGAATGAAGCGGTTTGTTCTTTAAAACCACAAAATTAATACGATCCTGAAAAATAATCTAAGAGACGTAGTAATTCCCTTCGTCTATTCCAATGAATTCTCTGGCGTTGAATTCTTTCGTCGAATTATAATCCTTCGAGAAAGAATGCGAGGCACGTGCCCGGACGATAAAACTTGGACTAAAAGGCAATCTTTTCCTTGTACCTAAAAACGTAAACAACGTTTACAATAAAGAGAAATGCTCTGACGTCTTTCAAGACTCGTTGAAATTGCTTTAACTCACACACAACTCTATTTACGGGAAAATAAGTATTACCAACCTCAAAATAGAATAGGAAGAAAGATTGTCAGAAATAGAAGAAATTAAATTAAAAATGGCTCCGGCGAAAAAGAAAATTCAAATATTATTATAAAGTTGTTGTCGATAAAAATGATAAAAAAATATGTTCCGATTTTTAATTAAAACATCATTCCAATTAAATAACGAAACAAATAAAAATGGATTATTTTTCGAATGCGAAAAAAGAAGCAAAAGGAGAACTAATAATAAAATCGACGTTGATAAAAAACAAATGTGATTCAGAAAACAAGTTTGCTTTTTTTTTTTCGCGATTCACCTGTCTCCCTCCCTCCTTCCTCTCGCCCTCTCGCGAGTTAATATTTATTAAAACACGGCAGAGAACGCAGTCACGTTGCACGTGTAGTACGCGCGTTACGTCCGCGTGTATCAAGGCACCACACCACCACACGAATCCGAAGCAAAGCGAAGCGCGCAACCAAGCATTATCTTTATTCTCGACGAGTCGCGGCCAATAAACGTCATCGATAATGGTTCCTGCATTCATAGCTCCGAGCGAATAGAAGAAAAACGCCAAACGAGATCTCGCTTGTTTCGTTCTTATCCATTGTCTGTGCTCGACCAAGAGAAAGAGAGAGAAAAAGCGAGAGGGAGCTTACACCTCCGATCCCCTCCTCCCCCCCCCACCTACCCACCCACCCGCCGTTACCCTTCGTTCGAACGTGCCGAGTCAAGCGAAAGAAATTAAATCCCAACGCGTCCCCGTCTCTGTTTTACCGACTGAATTTCCATTTCTTTTTTCTTTTTTTTTTTCTCGAAAAAAGACAAAAATTATCGTTTAAAATTAAATCATAATAATAATAATAATAATAATAAGCACAAAAAATTTGATTAAATATTTGAACGATTAAACGAATAGCGTTCGAAGTACGCCGAGAGAGAAAATTTATTTTAACGAAAGATATTGTATTTCATAAAACAGAGAAAATTTTTTTTTTTTAAGTAATGAAGATAAAAAAAAAAAATAAAAGAGAAAAAGGCATTGTATTTCGAAACTTATAACGAGTGGTTGGTATATCACGAAAGCCATGACGTTATTCGAACAGCTTCGTAACGGCTCGTTTTAATACCGTGTTTACCTCTAATTCCGCATTCGTTTACGATACCAACAATTTGCAATGGAAATCGTCGGTATCCAAATATTCATCTGTGATCTCACGTACGTCATAAATTATTGTATGTGTGTGTATGTATATATATATATATATATAAATTTACAGTTCGTAATATTAACAGCATTAAAAAGAAAAAATATTTCCAATATATACACACACACACACACACACACACACACAGTATCGTGGATAAACAAGAAGAAAGCCGTATCGCATAAAACTTGACTATATTCGAAACAAGTTAAATATTGAATAAATTCATTTATTATACATTAATTTATTTGCGATCATGCATTCTTATTGCTATCCTCGAACGAAACATTAAAGAACGCCATTTCGTTATCTCCTACAACGTGTACATTACTCAGATATTCTTTATAATAGAATCGACGGAAAGGTGTTAATCGTTTGAAGAAATCGGTAGAATCGAATTAGTTTGACGTAACAGTGATTATCAAGTTAGCGACGCGGATGAACGTAAAGGCACATCGATGTCATTAATTGTTTATTTCATGGCGATATGATAAAAATAATAAATAATTAATGACTGACATATGTACCCGAAGAGTAATCTACTTCTTCCTTTCTTTTTCTTTTTTTTTCTTTTTCTTTTTTCTTTTTTTTTTTTAGCAAAGCGATACGCATGCATGATACGACAAATTCGAAACGAAAATAATAAATTTAAAAAGTGAACTCGACGAGCAACGATATTATCGATGGACGTACATTTTTGTTATTTCAACCTTATCGAAATTACTATTAATAATATAACGATATGCGAATTATAATAAATATACAGTTAATATATACATATAAATAATGTTATATATCTGAAATCATAAAAAGGTTTCAACGATAATAGTCAGATTACGATCCTCTTCGAAGTAAAAGATCGTCAAACGCATTCTCAGTTCGGACAGTCCGAGGGTGGAACGACGATCGATTTAACTCGAGCATCCATCCACTCATTCCTCTTATTAACTTTCATGGATCATAGCTTTCGTACGGTCTCTGTGTTATCGACGGAAAGTATTAATGTCACTTTCGTGACCAATTCTCACACTTTGCTCTGCTAAATGAATTTGAAAAAACGAAATCAATATACTTTATTTCATAATCGAGAACAACCGGAATGAAGCTGAAATCGTTGAACCGTTTATATTAATATACATGTAATCGTACCTTCAAATACCGTACGAAATAACGTTCTAATGCACGATCTATTTGATAATTATTAAATGAAATAGTTAATTATGTTCGATATAAATGAAATTGTTACGAGTGAAATTTGTTTGACCAAAGAGTTATAAAACCTTCCGTGCGTCGTTAGTTAAAGATTCGAAAGGGTCGATTACGTCATAGAATCTTTTGTTATTAACCGTCCCATACGTTCCCCCGATTCTCCATTGTTCTCAAGGGTATGCGAGCTCTTTGTAGTAGTGTTTACAGGTCGCTCGTTATCGCTCTGGTGACTCGTGAATCACAATTCTATAATTAGTCGAAATATAAATTTACTTTCCTATCTTTTTCAGAAAACTTGCGGCTACCAAGAAAATTACGAAAGAGGAGTTACGGCGCCAGCAAATTTTATTTACGAACTAAATAACCGTCGAGAGGTAGAAACGAAAAAGTACAAGTACAGCAAAAACGATAAAGAACAAAAACACACCTATGTGTGTATATATATATATATATATATATATATATATATATATAAATATGATAAAAATGCTAAATAACAAAAAAAATACATATATGTGTGAGAGAAGTGAAGTAACGAATTAATCGATAATCATAGAAATACTCGAGTGAAGAAGAGTAAGGTTGATTGAAAAAGGAATAAAATAAGAATAGAGAAAAAGAAAAGCGCGCGGAAGCAGACGACGCGACCGTCCGCAAGAGCGGCGGGTGACGAAATGAGAGAGGGGCTCGAGGCAAGCTGGTGGTCACGTGACGCGACGTTAGTCACGTGACCGGCCGGTAGCGGTAAGCCGATTGGCCGACAGTCGCGGACCGCGACGACCAAGCCGACGGGCGGGTATACGCGCGCGCGCGCGCGCGCGCGCGCGCTCGAGACAAAAGTCTCGCGATACGACGTTTTCGAGCGAGTATAGCGAGTGAGTGACCTTGATTCCTTCGCCAACGTGTCGTCTAGTCCGTTCGTTTCGTGGGGGTCTAAAGCCGAGAGAACCCGACCGACGACTACCACTAGTAATTCTCGTCGTCAGTGCGTATTCAATCACCGTTCTCGAAACAACTTTGCGAGACTTTTTTTTCTTTTTAACCTGTTTCGTCTTCGAGAGGTTTTTCATTTGAATTTTATTCTCGACGTTTGTTTTTATATCCTTCTTTTGTCTCGATAAGTGAACAACGACACCATGAAGCTCCTTTTTAACATTTATATCGTCGCTACGTGCTTCCTTGCACTTTCCTATGCATTTCCTGGTGAGTAAAACGTAATTATTTCGGTTCGAGTCGATTCGTTAATCGATAAACGGCTATTTGCTCGAGTTTACTTTTTTTCTTTCCCCCTTTCGCTCCCCGTTATGTGCTTCGAGATCATCGATCATAATTATTTACATTTCTCCCCCTCGTTGTTACCAACCGAGTAATATCGATGATTCATATATCTTGCATCTCTTCTTCTCTTGGCTGTCACTTTACATCCATAACTTTTTTTTTCTTCTTGGCTCAGCAAGCCAAAAATGTGTGTGCGCGCGCGCGCGCGTGTTTATATATATATATATATATATATATATATATATATATATACACATACATATATTGATATACTATCAGTCTTGAACGTTCGAACGGAAATAGATCGATACGTCGTTTCTCTCGCTTGAATACTTGAACGCAGTATAAACAATAAGATCGAAAGGTTATCCTTTGACATTTATATATTTATATATATATATATATATATATATATATATATATATGTGTACGTTTCAAACAAAGATATTCAAATGTAGGTTATATTCTATTTGCGCATAACGAAGGAAAAAATGTATGATTAAAAAGCGATATATCGATGAACAATTTCGAGAATAATCTATAGAACGTTAACATGGAATAGTTGGTAACAAAGAAAAGTGACCTTTCGAAACTATAGAAGAGAATGATAAAACGAGAACGACAGGGGCAGCCTTTAGCAACGATGTGTGTGTGTGTGTGTTTGTGTATCGACTGGAAGCTAATTTAAGTGTCGTAAGACTTTACGTTTCGCGAACACGGGGAGAAGATTAAATTCAAATTTAAAGGAGTGGTCGTTTCGATCCAATAACGAACGTCTCCGTCCATAATATATTTCGAGATAGAAATTCTTTCGCGTTCGACCTTTTTCTTTTTTCATTATTCTTATATTTTTCTTTTTTATCCTTTCATAATGACGCACGCGATCCACGCGATATATAATCCATGATTTATATAATATCGATGTATTTTATAAACGAATGACGTTTTGAAAGAAGAGTAAAAAGAAAAGATAATAAGTTCGCTCCGTTCTCCCTTCGATTTTTGTAAAAATACACGTGGCTCTTATCGGAAAATATAACTGACCAATGAGAAGGTTATCGAGAAGGAAATTTTATCGGCAGCATTTCTTTTTTCGCGCATTTCTCTTCTCCTCTCCTCTCCTCTCCTCTCCTCTCCTCTCCTCTCCTCTCGTCTCGTCTCGTCTCGTCTCGTCTCGCTTTTACGTCAATCCGAAGCGTCGTATAACGTTTAGCAAAGAGGTATATCTCACAATCGTTTGCTCGTCCACGCTCCGTTTAGTTTCCCCCGATATGATAGCCACACGGGTTGAGAGAGGGTTTGAAACCTTTCTCTTTCTCCCCCCCCCTCTCTCTCTCTCTCTCTCCCCATCCGTTTACTCCTTTCGAGATATACGATCGCCAAGGGGCACTAGCCGAAGCTTTTAAATACTAGAAAACGCGTCGTTTCTAACAGTAACGCGTGACTAATTTCGTTCTTACGAATTAACGCGTCGAATCTAATTAGACGTTATATCATCCAGCTATTCCATTTATTTTTTCATTATTTTTATACGCCCAAAGGGAGACGTATTAGATAAATGGAAAAAGAAACGATACGTATTACACACGCGTACGATTTACGTAATCTGCGCAACCTATGATCTATACGGTTCGTATGATACATTTCCAAGAATGCGCGCGTACACGCATACGTAGGTACTTTTTTTTTTCGCTTAAAAATAATTAGAAAACTAAATAACGATAGATACAGCGAAACGAATAAATGGGATAATACTAACGATTCCGTTTTTCTCTCGATATTTGGATCTGGTTTCCAGAAATGGCCAGAGGGATAGAAGGAACTGGAATCACGTACGTCAATCACGCTCTGTTTATCGTACGTGTGTCGATCGCGTCCCCGCTTAGATTGAATTTTTTCCCTCGGACTAATATGAACGGTACCGCTCGAGTTCTTACAGGAGAAAGAGTGTTTCTTCTATCTCCCTCTCTTCTTTTTCTTCCTCTTCCTCTTCCTCTTCCTCTTCCTCCTCGTCTTCTCCTTCTCGTGATAAATGAAACTTTTCGAGGGTAGAAAACCTTTTTCCGTATGGTCCGCAGCCCGCCTTACTCGGTTCGTTACGTTCATCGCTCGATATACACGTAACTTCCTTTTTCTCCTTTTTTTTAACCAGCCCACCTCCCCCCTAAAATAAGGGGAAAAAAGTG
Organism: Dolichovespula sylvestris; assembly: GCA_918808275.2. NCBI lineage: Eukaryota > Metazoa > Arthropoda > Insecta > Hymenoptera > Vespidae > Dolichovespula > Dolichovespula sylvestris. The sequence continues at coordinate 5,839,857 of OU964977.1, forward strand.
ATCAGGACGATAAGGCAAATCAAAGTTTTTTTTCTTTTCTTCTAAGCGAATCCTCTTAGATTTTCTCTATTGTCTTATGCGACATACTTACAACTAGTACACTATGGACATTTAAAAGTAAATAATAATAATAATAATAATAATAATAATAATAATAAACAAAAGGTAGAAGAAGATGAGAAAAATCTACGTATTATCGATTATAATATTATATTTGACAAATAATTATTAGTAATGTCGAAGTGAAAAATTAAAAATGACACTGAAAAAAGGGTGGAATAGAAAGAAAGAAAGAAAGAAAGAAAGAAAGAAAGAAAGAAAGAAAGAAAGAAGGAAAGAAAGAAAGAAGGAAAGAAAATAAAAAGGTGCATTCTCAGGCGAGAAGAGAGGCTTCACGGTTCCTAAAGAAAACGAAATTGAAACGGTCGACGACTTTGTAAGGCCGTCTTAAGTACGAGACCCCCATCTTTGAATCCGCTGAAACTTTTCTTTTAACTTTTTCGAATGGCGGATCTCGAAAACTTCGAAACCGACTGCCGCGAGTAAAAGAGAAAAAAGAAAAAGAGAGTGGCCCTCGGCGTCCAATTATAAAATTCTTTTCCTTTCTCACGACTTCCACGAGCAACGAGATAAAAAAAAATATATATATATATATATATACATAAGGCTACCCGCACACGCAGGCACGCACATTTTTATATATACACAGATATACGTATAAGAGGAAACGAAGTAAATGAAATAAATTTTTTTCGACTTGGCCTCGTCTTGGATCCATAACCTCTTTGAAAAGTTCAACCGAAAAGGGGAATGTCCATTAATATTTCGTCATCGTCCAATAAGCAAAGCCCTTTTCATTCATATATTCGCGCAAACGTATACACACATAAACGGATATTCACATTGATTCATAGTTCATACGTAAACTCACACGTAAATCCGTAAATGGATCCAAAAGTTATCTCATACGAAATGCTTTTACTCGTCGAATGGCCTTCTCGCGCTATCTCTCCTTAATCGCGCGAAAAGTCAGGCGCACATATACAGGCAAGATTCAAATGCAAATGAAGATAGATAATACGTACGAAAAGAAAACAAATTATCGACGATATTTTCTTTTCTTTTCAAAGATATTTACCGTCTCCCTACGATATCGACGATTGTGGTACGTTACAAGTACACGATTTGTAATATCGTTGATACTTTTTTAATATGGTAAAAGAACAAATTACTTAGGTATATAACGTATTTCGATTCGATTCACGACATTTGTCGTACCGTTATATGCCTTTCGACGTATGCTGCTATGCCGGATGCATGAGTTGTCAGGAAGTCGAGTCGAATCAACCAACGAGCTTCAACCGCGTCCGTCGTCGTCCATGTTCAATTCGCGTGACTTCGTTTTCCAAACGCTTCGCACGGCCGATAATTACCTTGGCATTACGTTTGACATTTTCCGTTAGAAAAACGGTTCGTTCGTTCGTTCGTTCGTTCGTTCGTGAAAAACAAAAAAAAGAAAAGAAAAAACATGAAACAAATAAAAAAGAAAAAAGAAAGAAACATAAAAAATGATAAATAAATAACTCGACTCCAATTATACGTACAGAAGAGCCGAGTGATCTCGTTAAAGATGCTGACCGTCCATTTCTCCACCGTAAAGCTAGTTAACCTCAAATGCTACCTCAATTTCGTTCCAAGTAACTCGCCACTTCGCTTTTGCATTTAAATAACGTTTACCGACTCTATACTCGTATACGGGGTGACTCGTTTCTACCTGTAAATGAATATATATTTCGATGAAAAGATTTTATAAAATAACAAGATTGCAAAATTTCCCTAGACATTTTGATATGTTATTAAATAAAAATGAAGTTTATAATTTTGTCAAATTTCTATAAACAAAACGTATTCGTTTAGGAACGATACGGGCCACTCTGTACACGTATGCGTACGTATAGAGATAAATGGCTCGTATTTGTAAGCGGGGGAGGTGGAGGGAATGCAGTGTCGCATAAGTTTCTTTGACCGGTTGGAAATTCGACGTGGCATACTCCAACGAAACTGATGGTCACCGGCACGATAAATACATTACTGCCATTCCTACTATCCAAAATCATGGAACGGAGATTTTCCGAGCTTTTACGACTTTCGATAACGTACCATGTAAAGTATCTTTCCGGACACGAGTGCTCTTCAATGTTTCCGAGTGAAAAGATACTTCGAACGTCCCCTCTCGCGAGCCCTATGAAAATGTTTCAAAGCGATATGAGAAGAAAAAAAAAAAAGAAAAAAAAAAAAAAAAGAAAAAGACGCACTTACCCCGATTCAAGTTTGTCCATTTCTATTTCAATCTCCAAACTTACTACACAATTTTCTACAATTTTATTTCAATTTTCCCCGATAAATTCAATCTTTTGGACCCCAACGAAGATATACGTTCACGTAACAAACCTTTCGAGTATGATAATCGAGTGAGGGTGGATTAAATACGGCAATTAGGATTTCCGTACGACGTTGAACGTGGTCAGTGATGCGTGCCGACAACCAACAAAGTGAATGCCCTACCGCACAAACGTATAACTCGAACCTCCTATAATCTGAAAGATAAATATATACATATTATTAATACGATTCGTATCTACATCTATGTTATATACATGTATACTCGGTTGGAGTCAAAAGTTCTTAGGTAATTTTTTAAATCAATTATTCTATTTTCGAGACTCTTTGAGCTCGTAGTATTGCTACTAGGAAATTGAAATTGGCCTAAAAGGTCTCGTAAAAGGGATTGATTTTTCGGATCAAACTTTTCGCCCACCCTGTGGACGTGTGTACGTATATATCGCATTCTTCTTTTTTTTTTTCTTTTTTTCGGCGGATAGGAAGACGAGAGAAGAAACGTATTTTCTTGTGAAAATTACTGGCCACGTTAATATCGTGTTCCTGTAAAACCACGTACCGCCATGGTTCGCGGCATTATTCGTAAAAATATTTGTTGAACGTGCTTGAAACATGTATGTAAGAGAGTGAGAGAGAGAGAGAGAGAGAGAGACAGAAAGACAAAAAAGATTTAATTAAATTTTCTTCGCATTCCAGAACACAGAAAATGATGTTGTTATAATTACGACATTAAAACCTTTGCTATTATCCATCCTCCCAACCTCTCTCTCTCTCTCTCTCTCTCTCTCTCTCTCTCTGTTTCCCTCCCTTTCTGGTCTTTAATTCGATTTTTAAATTTAATCAATTAATTTCTCTTTATCTTACTCATATATATGCATCCTTCTCTGTCTTACGGAGAAGAGCGGAGAATTTGGAAATCGAATCGAATCGAATCGAACGTCGTGAGATAAACGAATGAAAAGTTCTTATCGGTCTTATAGAGAACGGATATATTTTCTCCGTTCTATTTATCGTCGATTCAATATTTTCTCCAAACTTTCTACCATCGTCTCTAGATGGTAGAAAAGCTTTTATCGATCGAATATAGAAAATTGTTATGGATATGACGATTTTTCTTTCATACGTCTATGTATTATAATATAAGGGATTCGAAGGACCAGACGGATAATAGCTGTAATAATTTATCTTGCCGAGGAGAGAATGATAATAATAACAGCAACAACAACAGTAATGATAACAGTAACGGTCAATGGAATGCAACTCTTTCAATGTTCTTTATTACACGCACACACACACACACAATACATACATACATACATACATACATACGTATATATATGTGTGTGTGTGCGCGTGTCTCTAATGAAAGAAAAGTAAAAACCCTGGATTTGGATTTTTCAAACGGACAATCCTAATAAGATAGATAAGAATTTTTTTGTCAACTTATACGAAAGACAACGTTTATTAAAGTTTCATTATATTTAATAGAAAATAAAGATTCGCTAAATATCGAGGAGGTCGTCAAAAATACTACTTTATTACACATGCCAGTATATATGACAATAGTTTTCTTTTTATTAATTAATTTTCTCATAAAAATGTTAGTTTTAACAGGAAAATATTATTTCATTGACGCAACTCCGCATATGTATAAATGTATATACATATGCAAGTTGTATGTGAAAGAACTCTACCTGTCTCTCCATATTTTTCCATTATTTTTCTGAAATGCAAACTAGTCCCGTTGGTGCTACACATATATATGTACATGTACGCGCGCGCCTACACACACACGCACACACACACACACTATACATCCCTAGTGGAAAAACTGGTTTCCCAAGTTTTCCTTGATCGCTCTTAATGGATCGATCTCGAACGTAACGAACGTCAAGTTCAATGCAATCGTTCCTATAAACGTCATTCTTCGTTCCGCATTGTCCATACGTTGCAATAATAGTAATGAAAAAAGATATTATATTACAAGTTTCTTTTTCATCCAAATGACGAAGACAACATTTTTATTGATAATACGAAAACTGTACTATCAACGTAACAACTATCGGCATATGGTAAAAAGTGCCAAATATTTTTCTTGATGAAATGTAATTTGTATTTTTGCTTTTTAAGATTACTTTAATCGAGCAATTTTAACGATATAATCATAAATACTAATATAATATTGCAATGATATTACTATGGTACGTTAATTAATATGTTATATTAATAATGTAATTAATAGTATGATATATGATATAGTACAATATGATAAATTCACTACAATATTCATTTGTTTCAAACGCCAACAATTAATTAATATAAATAATAATAATACGCACACAGATATATATATATATATACACATGTACATACATATGTATACTCAAAGTCGGTGCAAATTAAGTTAGTTACGTCATCGTTACTGCAGTTGTTAGTGCACGGCAGCATCCAAAAAAAAGGAAGAAAAAGAAATAGCGAAAAGTACCGTTCGACAAATTCCAGGATCAAACTTGGAAAGAGTGTAAGAAGGGTATGAAGACGAGTAAGAAGAAGAAGAAGAAGAAGAAGAAGAAGAAGAAGAAGGAGAAGAAGAAGAAGAAGAAGAACAAGTGGAACGTCTACCAATTATCGACGACCGTAGTCGGAAGTAACACCGAAGGACTTGTTCGTGTCGTGCAAAGAAAATCATCCTTACGAATAAGTCTTCTCTCTCTATTCCTATCTCTTGCTCGATCTTACTAGATACTCGCACTGAATAATAATATAGGATAGATATATAGTAGACTAGTCCACAGAATCATTGTGTAACAAGCATAGCCAAGGAATAGAGACGATGTCTTTCCTCCGCGTCAGCAATCCCGATCGTCGAGGAGTTTGGATTAGGACGAACTCAAGATGACGAGGACGACGAGAAAACTGAATCGTTATTATTTTCCCAAGAGTTTCTCTTTCTCCGAGAATATATACGTATATATATATATATATATATATATATATATATATATATATATATATGTATGTATATATATATGTATGTATGTATGTATGTATGTATGTATGTATGTATGTATGTATATACAGGGTGGGCAAAAATGTTTCCAGTTGATTTTTGTAAATCGATTGCTCTTCGACACTGTTATAGGCTAATATCTTTTGTCATATCATTTTATTTATTTCGGATATAAAATATAGAAAATAATTTTGATGGCATTCCAAATGAAACGCGCGCAGACAAGAAATTATTTTTAAAACGGTTATTTCTAACGAATAAAAGCTACAGACGAAATTTGAACGATCGGCCTTGTCTCTTCGTTTTTACGTACACATACATATATACATATTCATATGCATACGATGAAAAAAAGGGAAATAATAAAAAAAAAAAGAAAAATTATTCAATGCGAATAAGCACAACGGAAAATTATGTTATACTAATAGAACTTTATTAGCTATACCACGTCCATAACAAAATGCAATATCCATTGAATTTCAACTTCAATTTAATACGCATGCGCACACCCGTCCAGCCCCCTCTCCGATACAAACACGAATACGCGTGTATATATGTGTGTGTGTGTGTGTTTTATATATATATATATATATATATATATATAAAACACACATATATACACATATACATGGACGTAATCGGTCAAGCCAAGGCACAAGCTCTTACGGCGACATTTTAACATGTGACGTTTTCATACACCGACTTTGCAATAAGTCGCGTCACGAAAGGAAACAAGAGAGACAGAGATGGAAGATGCACGCATTTGCTAGCTGGATGCATGCATGCATGCATGGCATATAATTGCAACATAACCGGAGACACGTGTACGTAAAGCCTGCTTTCACCACCTCTGACCCTTTCTATACAACATCTCTCTCTCCATCCATATATTTCTCTCTTTCTCCATCTTTCACATACATATATACGTCGATCGTTGCACATTCACGAATGTCAAGTACTTCCAAGTTATTACGCCTTTGACATCAAGTACGTACTAGTATTGGGTGCTTTCGCGCGCTATTTCGATTCCAAGCTTCATAATACCTCGCTTACCACGTCCTTTTCTCTGTCTGCTGCACGTATACGTACGTATATTCACAGTTTAGTATGCAGTCGCAGTTATATCATACGCCAATACACTCGCGTATACGTATGCGCATAGATGCACACATGAATCGGAAGCTTGCTCGCGCGCGCTTAACTCATCCCTCGCCAAAGAACGAAATTTGCACGGGGAAAAACTGTTTTACCGACGGATTTGGAACTACTCTTTCCTACTTTTCTCGACAATGTCGACATTTATTTTTTCTTCCTTTATTTTCTTTTTGTTCGTTCTGACGGTGCTTAGTTTTTTCCGTAACCACAAACGAGTCTTGCCCCTTTCTCTCTCTCTCTCTCTCTCTCTCTCTCTCTCTCTCTTTCTCTCTTTCTTTCACAGTATACACACACATTACACGTGGAACATCGAATTAGACGTCTGAAAATCTCGGACAGTTTGTTTCACGGTCCGCTCTTGCATGTCCTAGTCGTGTATTTATGTTACGAAAAACTTTCTCTCTCTCTCTCTCTCTCTCTCTCTCTCTCTCTCTCTCTCTCTCTCTCTCTCTGCTGCATTTATATTTATCCGAAAATGAATCACCGAGCGTATTAAAAATATTAACAAGAACACATTTTGCTTTACCAGTTTCTCTCTGTCTCTCTCTCTCTCTCTCCTTCTTTCAATTTTGAAAACGTTGAAATAATTTACTTGCTAACTTGCTTTTCTTTCTCGTTTCACCACAGAAATTTCGTTACGGAAAATGATATCCTCAAAAGGAGAACAATCCCACAGGATTTAACGAACGCTTAAATATACGAGAAAAATAAAATGAAATTTGTCTATTAACAAACAAGATTTTGGAAGGAAGAAAAAATAGCTTTATAAAAGATTCGCCGACGATTGAGATTCGATCTTAGCAATTTATAGCGATCTACTTTACCGACGTCATACCCTTGTACTTATCCATTTATTCAGAAAACGATACATTTACTCGTCCAATCGGATCGGATCGGATCGGATCAACTTTGGTAGATAGCAAAGTAGTTCCTTTCGGAATACCACAACAGAACATCGCACTTAATATATATATATATATATATATATATATATATATATATATATATATCGAGTTTAATTCAGATTAGCCATCGAGGCACTTACGTGTATATATGTGTGTGCGCGCGCGCGCGCGCGTGTGTGCGTGTGGATGTACACGCAAACACAGACAGAGGATAAACATGGCCGAAGGGAAAATAGAAATACTTCGTGTAATTCGTTAATAACATACGATTACAACATAATCTAATAACGATGCAAGTAATTAGCCATAGGATAACACTCATTCTCGGTCGGTAATATCGCATTACATCCTCTCTAATTAATAACCCTACAAAGATGGGACAAACTACTGATAAAAGCCAGGGGAAACGTGAACGTTAAACGTAACTACTAACTCGTCGTTAGAGTATTATGTAATGAACGGGGAAACGATTTACGTAACGTTCTCTAATTAATTTGTTAGTTATCGTGGAAAGGGCGCTTCGTTGTACGTTTCGATTTGTTTAGGAAAAAAGCCTACAATTACTTAGATTTGTACTGTTGGTATAACCAACCGATTTTTCTCTCAAATCAAAAAAAAAAAAAAAAAAAGAAAAAGAAAAAACGAACGAATAAAAATAAAGTTATATATGATCGATATATGATTTATATATTTGATCGATCAAAAGATTAATTAATCGCTGAAAAGACACGTATATGCGTACGTATGTATATACCTATACACCCGTACATGATATGTATATACCATACGCGCACACGTTATCTTCCTTCTTAATACTTAATAATAAATAGATGCGCAGGTAATTGGAGTAGTTGGATACGAGTAGACTGAGTATTCGATACGTCGATGAGGGATAAGCATCGATATAGAATCGTATCGTTGGTGTATACCTTATCGAAGGTAGAACGCGTCGGAACTACTGTGATCCTTGCATAGACGTCGATGGTACGCGACCCAATTACCTTGGTTACCTGCCGTTAATTCGGCCAAACTATAAGCCGTAGGAGGAAATGGATCCTTCGACTTCCGTGCTCGAGCGAATCGTTCAGCGTTCCAATTAAATTCCCTCCCATCCATCCCCATCCACCCTCATCCACCTTCACTCAAATGTATCCTCTGATTGACGAAACGTACAGGCGAGAAAATAATTAATTGCCCGACGTTTCCGGATAAACATTACCGTTGCTTTATTTATTCTCCTTGCCGTGAATTTAAAGAGACACGAGAGAGAGAGAGAGAGATGAGCACTTCGTTTGCCTGACATTTCCGATGGTAAAAAAGTGAAATAAAAAAAAATAAGTTGCTAACTTTAGGCGATAGATAATCAATAAATTGAACAAATTTGCAAATTCTAACCTTTTCGATTGAATGAGATATATATATATATATATATATATATATATACACGTCAAATCGAGCGTAGAATATTTTTCTAATCGCAATCAACATAACAAGTAAATATACGGAAGAATAATAAAAAACGACGTAAAAAAATAAATTATGAAAACTCGGAATGGATTTTATTCCTCTCTTTGGGGAGTGTAAAAGATTGAGGAGAAGCTAAGAAGACTTTTCTTTCGTAAAAATGGCGCTGACTTTCTAGAGAGACGTGTACTTTATCGAGAGAGAAAAAAAAAGGAAATGGAATTTTGCCAAGGCCGATATGCCACTAGCAGCCGCTACCACCACCCCCATAGTCGTCTATTTTATTCTTTAGTCAATGACACTTGGTGCTGAACACACAGCTGGAACCTCTACTACGTGTTTTCTTTTTCTTTTTTCCTTTTTTTCCCTTGTTTTCCTCGCTTCTTCTTCTTTTTTTTCTTTTTCTTTTTTAGAGATCTTATCGCGTTAAACCCGCTTGATGTTTCCTCGAAAAGAATAAGGAGGGGAGGGGGGGAAGAAGAAAAAGATTAATGATAAATAATCTCGATAGATCGATACGATCGAAGTTTCTTAAAAAGATCACCCTGTATGTTGAGATACGTAAGTGTGGTCGTAAAGCGTTACGAGCCATTTCTATGAGAATCGATCAGATTTTTCATGATACGTTAATGAATCTGTCAAAGAAACAATGAAATAATATTAAATGTTGTAAGATGCTACTCGCGAAATACATAGACATATACATAGACACGAAGAGATTTCGCAGAGTGCTTCCAACGATTATCCAATTCGCCGGCTTTGTCGACAATTGCGCGTGACGCAGGAGAAATGCGTAGGAGCCAATTTGAGTCAATCTAATCCCCTCGCGGTAATGAACGCGAATAAAATCAAAAGAGAGAGAGAGAGAGAGAGAGAGAGAGAGAGAGAGAGAGAGAGAGTAGATTCACGACATTACTTGTTACCGTCGAAACAAAAATTGGCAGATTTGTCGATCGAATTTTAGAAAAGACACGATTATGACGATTAATGATAGATACGTCAATTACGATAGAAATTATGAACGCAAAGTTTCCATCTTAATTGTTCGAAATTTTCACGATAATAGAATCCCATTTTACGAATACAAAAGATTGTGATCGGTAGATGTTTTTTTTTTTTTCTTTTAAATAGATACCATCGGTAAATGTATTCGAATGGACAAACATAAATTCTCTCACGAGACAGTTTACGAAGCGTCTTCGGACACAAAGGCAGGTATCAATTAACAAGGTGCATCGGATGGATATACGAGAACAATATTAATCTTGCGCGAACCGATCAGCCATGTAACTACGTTCTGATTATGATCGACGAGAGACAACGTTCCTACATACCAATAATATCTGACGAGAGAGAGAGAGATAGAGAGAGAGAGAGAGAGAGACGCGCATAATCGCGTTAAACGTTTAATATTATCAAAGTTGACAAAATTTAAGGTGAATCGAGTATTATAATTCTTATCAAACATATAATAATATATGTGCGTGCATATCGCTTAATGTATTCCTTCCTCATAGACATCTAAATTTTCACAAACATCTTCCAAGGTCTGACATGGATTTAATCGTTCGACACACTGCTCACACATACCGCCTGTGTACTGTAATGTTTACAAAGCAATGTATTACGCATCGAGCAACCTTGCGAATAAACGGAAACGATCTAGAAGCTTCTCTCTCTCTCTCTCTCTCTCTCTAACCTCTCCTCTTACATTGTTGCATAACGAATAATAGAAGATTTGAATTCCCAGGAAATAAGAGGATTTCATCGTTTTACGATTTTATGATTTCATGATTTCCAACAATTTTATAATTCTTCGTCGAATCAAAAACTTTTTTTTTATATTATAAATTTATAACAACTGTCCAGGAGTAATTAGCCTAACTAAAAGAAAAATAATAATATTAATAATAATAATAATAATAATTACAACGTTGTAAAGTTATCTGAAAAAAAAACAAGGATAAATACGGAGAAACTTTTGTAATAAAATTTGTTTATAAAATTTTCTATAAAAATTGCAAATTGTGAAACTGCAAAATTATAATAATAAAAATAATATAAAATCATAAAAAAAAAAAAATGGACGGATGAAAGAAAATAAAAGGATAAATATCAAGTCATTTTTATAATAAAATTCTCACGAGAAATAGCAAATTCAAGTATCGAAATAAATAAGGCAAGCACTCTATCAACGTTCCGAATAATTTTGACAGGTTGGATGGAAGGCTATTGGGAGTCAAAAGCATACACACCTACACACACAAAGAGAGAGAGAGAGAGAGAGAGGGAGGGAGGGAGAGAGAGGGAGAGAGTCGCATATACCAATACATTCTCTTTTCAATGGGAAATGACATTAATCATCCAGCATCCGAGCGATTCAATTCGAATAATTCGCGCGACTCGCTCGAGCATCCCCCTAGGAACTTGGATAGATTCGACGAGAACGTATGGCTCTCGCCCTACGCCCGCGAGGGCGCGCGTGCGCCCACACAGATATATATATATATATATATATACAAACACATTTGTGTGTGTGTTCCTTTTAAGGAACTCGCTATCGATCGCTCCGAATTCCAGAACGATACCCACCCACATGTCATATATCGAGAAGAGACACGTCGCTAACCTTTTTGGGGACGTTCTCAGAGCCGTTGCGAATAAGACGTCACATTTTATCCCTTTAATATATAACGATACGCGATTTGATCGATTACCGATCGAGTCGATTTTAGATAAAATATTTCGACTTGGTCCGACCTCAAAAGTACATCGACGATCTTTCTATCGAAATCTTGATAATTAAATTTTTTGCGACAAAATTGTAACTCCGTTATCGATCGCTTCGATACAATTTTTATTTTGATTAATTTGAAATATTTCATGTAATTTTGCACGGACATCAAGAATATTATAATACCAATCTGACCCAACTATCCTGCTAAACGTTTTCCGTCTATTTCTATTTGATGAAGCGTTTGTGTCTCTTGGGATCGAAATGACTTTGTTATCGACGATCGGTAAATACGATGCTTTATTTATCGACGTCGATCGCGGGAGCATTGAAACGAATGTAATTGCGAATAAATTAATTATTACGTTCGTACGATTCTCTCGATTCTTTTTGTTATTGATTTTGTGGGTTTTTTCTTTTTTTCTTCTTTTTTCTTTTTTTTTTTTCTTTTCTTTTCTTTTTTAGTGCGAATTGTTTGTAATAATGCGTTCGTTCTCTTCTTTCGGTTTCAGCATTGGACACGTCCGAGGAAAGCAACGAGAGAAAAAATGTCGATACGGTACTCGTTCTTCCTGGATCCGAGATGGACATGTTCGATAGACCACGTATTCCTGGATTATCCGATTCTTTCGATTCCGATGGATCATGGATGATTCCAACCATCGTTAATTTCGATTATATGAGGCAATATATACAAGGTAAGGGCGGTATCGTTATTTCATTAACATTCAAAATTACTTAACGATAAGACATATGCCGATGCAATTGCCAAGCGTCATAATATAATATATAAAAAAAAAAAAAAAAAAAAAAAAATAAAGTAAGAAAAGAAAGAGGAGAAAAAAAGCAACTTTTCGTGGCTCCTGAAAAGGAAAAGTAATCGGACCTCCTTTCTCTCTCTCTCTCTCTCTCTCTCTCAATCCACACCGATAACGCGAAAAGTAAGTTTATACGACTTTTCCAGAAACAAGTAAAGCCCCTTCCCTGTCTATTTCTGTATAAAAATTCAGAAAATTGCAAGCAAATTTGAGTCTTTTTTTAAAATCAACGATAATAATCTCCAGTGGGGAAACAGGATGAGATAAAATCGGTACGAAGGCCGTTCGACGAATGAACAGAGATTTTCGATAAAATCGTTCCCCGTACGTATAACATCGAGTCTCATTACGAATCATTATTCAAATTCCCAATGACGTTGGCCGCCACTTTGCCACGGGTCATTTTGATTGGCTACGACGTAGCCATCGTATATAGGACGATGGCGAGAGTAGAAAAAGCGAAAAGTCAGAGAGAAAGAAACGAAAAGTTGTCGGCCGAGAAAGGAACAATTGGCTTTGTGAATTCCTTCCAATTTCCTGCTGGTCGGTTCTACCATTATTATTCAAGGACGCAGAAAGGCTTCTACCGTTCGATCGACGAATCGACGTTCACCGATTAAGATATTCTCTTGGAGATGGCGATCTTGAAAACAACAAAATTATTCGATTACTCTCGAGGCAAATTAATACACACACACACACACACACACTTAATGATTTTAAGTACTCGCGCGCGCATATCGAGAATAATTTGAAATCTTTTAGCTTAAATTAAAAATTTAAATACTTTCGTAAAGAAAAATAAATGTTCTTGATATCGCTAAAAGTTTCGACAAATATTTCACTGGTTCAGCAAATAGTTTTTAAATGGGCCAACCTGTATATAAGTACATACGTATTGTACAAGATCCGTCGACTCGAAGCGATTATCGAGCTCGAAGATGTCGGCTCCACGCCAACTATGCGCTTCCGTGAAATTAATTCGCAATGGCGTGCTACGAGCAGAGTTAAAAAGACATTCGAGTAATTTATTATCTTTTAAAGGGTCCTCTCGAGAAACTCGTAAAACGAATACCGTGAAACTATTAGACGTACAATCGTCTTGATAACGACGACGACGACGACGTTGGTACCGATAGAATATGATAAAAATAAAACGATAAATGTGTAAATAAAAAAGAAAAAGAATCGGAGATCCAAGCGTTCCGCTACGTAGTACGCGAAGGAACAATTTTCAAAAAGGTGTCACGTTTCGTGTCCGACGTAGAAAAAAGAAAAAAAAAAAAAAAATTATAAAGCCTACAACATTATTTTGATTCTCTTTAGGTATTACGTACGCGTAATACGTACTAACTACCTAACTGCTTAATCGCCTAACTACCATTCTTATGGGTGGCCTTAATGCAATGCATCTTACAATCGAACCGTTTACCTTGCGTCCCGGTAATATACCTGTTGCAACGCTCCGGGACTTTACAACGTCCACCTTTTCTCGTAAAATAAGCCTTCACTTTAAACGGGACAATAAATGATTCGGTCTCGTTCGAATTAACTTTCCTTTTTCGTTATTACATAAGCGGCGATGTCCTGTCGTGAACGTCCGTCCGTCCGTCCGTCCGACCGTCGTTCCATAAAATCGGTAGCAAGATGCACGATACGAAGGGAAAATAGTGAATGAATAAAGGTAAAAATTGTCGCAATAGATAAGAACGCGCGTCCGACCGATCAGGAATATAGGAACGCATAATCACGTAAGGGAATCGAAAAAATAAAAAAGGAAGGCAATTATTAATCCCCGAAAGATTAATATTCTTCGTAATCGAACGTTATGAATATATAACGGCCGTATTACCAAAAAGCATACGTAATATATGGAACACGTTGATTTAAACGAGAAAGTGACCTAGAATCGTTAACCAGTATAGAGAACAAAAAATATTACCATTAACGATTCAGGATGTAAAATATACTATATCGATGCAATTTTATAATCTTCCCCAATCTATACTTTTTTTTCAGAAATGCTAAAACATTTTAGAGAGCAAATGGCCAATATTGCGTCAAGTATTCCATTAAATCCTGGATTTGTAACACGTTGGAATAAAATTCCTGAAGGAGCAAATACTACTTCTACTACGAAAGTAAAATTATTTTCTATCTACGATTATATCTTAGATCGGTAACATATGTTTACTATTATTATTATTATTATTATTACGATTAAATAAATTGTTGTTTAATTATATAGGTTATCAATGGACACGTCGTGACGATCAACGAAACGATTTACAGCGATGGTAACGACACGGAAGGAACCGTCATTCGCGTACGTGTCATCGACGTTAAACCTCAAAACGGAACGACGATTCTTCCAGAAAACGAAAATGAAACGGTTATTCCAACGTCTACGATTACTCCTACGGAAAATGATAATAACGAGGCCACGACGCCACAACGAAGCGTTGAAACCGTAGAGGATTTCGATAACGAGATTCCCATCCAAGGAGACACCTTGAACGCTTAAACAACAAAATGGAATAGTCATTTTTACAAAATCCTAAACCTCTTCGATTTTCGTGTAAACGTGTGTATATATATACATGTATACACACACACACACAAAATAAATAAACCATCAGTAATAACGCAATAAATCGTGTATCCATTTAAAATAACAATTATTATAATAGCTTAGCGAAAACATTATCTATAATATACGTGGAAATATATATATATATATATGTATATGTATATATATATATATATATATATATATATATGAAATAATCTAATTAGTATAGCGTATATTATATGTAGATGGTGGTGTAAGCTTGGTAAACATATGCATGCGAAATGTAAATGTATATTTTAAATATGTGAATGCTATTCCAAATACAACATTCTTGTAATTTATATACACACACACAACACACATTTATAATTACGCATACGTACGTACATGTGTGTGTGTGTGTGTGTACGTACGTACGTATATATGTATTATAAATCCAATCGAAATTATTTAATCGAGTTACTTAAATAAATAAAAAAGAAAAGAAACAATCTTCCTATTCCATCCAATAAATTAATAAATTGAATCCTAAATTCTTTAGTGGCGTAAACGACCGGTGAACAGCCTTAATTGCAATTAATACAAACATAATTATTTTCAAATTATTTCATATACAACTATTTCGTACTTCTTTTTATGTTTAAATACGTATAATTCATAAAAAGTGTCAAATAGAAAGAAAAAAAAAAAAAAAAAAAAAAAAAGATAAATAGTCTACGACGTAATTAGATCGTTCGATGGAGACGTTTTATATCCACCTTACAAAAATTTATTTACGAAAAATAATAAAGAAATAACGATACTGTAAGTTTTTAAATAATATTCACATATACGAGTAGCGTCTAATAAAATATTTATACTAATGTTTATACCAATATCTTTAAATATTTAGAATTCTCTTTTACCTTCCGACAAGTATTAAAGTTAAATGGACAGCTATAGAAACTGAGTCCCTCTGGCAAAAGAAGAAGGAACTAAGGACACGCGTCTGAAACCTAGGCAATAATGTTTCAAACAAATATGCGTGGATTTATACCAACCGAGTATATCTGCTGTGTGATTTTACAAGTGTGTGTGTGTGTGTGCGTGCGCGCGCGCGCGCACGAGCACGTATGCGTGTGGAAGATGCGTAGAAAGCCGTCAATGATCGCGTTTAAACATATGCGCGATCGTAAACTGAACGATTACAAGCGTTAAACAAATGTATTGTTTATAATAAATGGTTCATGGAAATTTGAATATATAAGATTGAGAAGAGGTATAATTAAATTCGACGCGAATAATATTAAAAGTATTCTTTTGTAAATATTTTTAACGTTTGAATTTTCCGAAGGCAACTGTCAAAATGACAATTCGGTCGAAGCTAACATGGCTGTCGAAATCGATAGAGAACTTTCGACGTAGTGTTTGATATCAAACCATTTTTTCGGTGATATTATTAATGGCGTATTATAAAATCAATATATTGGTTTTTACCTAAATCGTCGATTCTTCTACGATAATTCGTCATGTTCTACGACGACATTTTAATGAAATACGGAAGACTCGTAACGTCGAATCAAGCGGCAGGTGAAAGTGCTTCGAATAATTATCATCCGTGAAGAGGGAGAAGGATGAATCACGATCGTCTAACGTGGAATTATTTCTATTACGAATGTAATCGTAAAATGGTCACGAGTCTTTAACCGCGTTCCTAAAACTATATATATATATATATATAGATATATATATATATATATATGTATATATATATATATATATATTATGTATATAAGAAAATTTTATTCCAATTTCTTTTGAGACTGATAATAATTTTCTTGTTTCTCTACACTTTTTTTTTCCTGATATACTACTAATACAAATATTAATTTATCCGTCGTTATACGACAAAGTGCCTTCTTTGAGAAATTATTTCGAGGCTTTGTTACTCTTCGAATTTGAGTTTTTAAAAAAGTCGCACGAGAATTAGAGGGGAAACAGAGAGAGAGAGAGAGAGAGAGAGAGAGAGAGAGAGAGAGAGAGCGATTCCGACAATTGGAATCTTAATATGGACTTTTTCCAAACTGTTGTTGTAGCTACGATAACGTTTGTGTGCGGTATAATATGCACGCTTATACTGGAGTTTTACTTCTTCAAGAAATATCTGGAAACGGGTTCTTTAGCAAAACCACCGGAAAAATCGATGAAACATGGACGAGCTCAGTTACCTCAGGAATTACTTGACAAAATACAAGATGAAAAAACCAATCTCAATAGCAATATGGCTCGACAAAGTATTTATCAAGGAAATGAAAATTTAGCGATAAATCTTACTTTACAATTTCTTTTTAACGAATTACGAGATGCGGAACGCGTACGTCTCTGGCTCTACAGAAAATTGAACAATGAATTCAAAGAACTGTTGACGCAATCGACTACTGGAAGATTACTAGACAGCGTAAAGGTAAATCGATAATTATTGTACTATTAAACGCTATAAATATAATCTATCGTACAACATTTCTCTATATCCTTGTTGCTTCAGTTAAGAGATTTGAATCTGGGTACGCAATTTCCAACGATAAAGGGCTTGGAAGTAGCCGATTCTAAGATAGACGCCGATACCGGATTATTAGAGACGTTGGATTTATCCCTGGACTTACATTACTCGGGAAATTTTCAAATGTCGATAGACGTTAAAATGTTTCTGGGTAAGACGGCGTACATGGCTTTACAAGGTATGGCCAAGATATAACCGTCCAAAGTTATTTTAAATTAGATTAATAATCGCCCAATACCGACCATGCGTCTTTTCCCAGTGAAACGTGTCACCGGTCGAGCGAGATTGCAATTCACACGCGTACCATATACGCATTGGTCTTTAAGTTTCTATTCGGATCCTATCCTGGAATTGGAAGTGGAATCTCAATTCCAAGGTCGCCAATTGCAACCTCAAATAATATCATTGATCACCGGACAAATAAGAAGAGCCGTACGTCGAAAGCACACATTACCACGATACAAAATGCGTTACAAACCGTTCTTCCGCAGATTAAACGACGAAGTTATGGACCTATCGGAAGTAAGCTAAGAATATCTTCCTTTTACTTTTTTACTTTCTTACTTCTTCTACCGACGAAGACTCTTGTAAATAATAACAATGAAAAGAGATAGGTAATTGTTGGTTATAGGTCGCCGGCATGCAAATAAATCCAGGATACTTGGAAGTGACGCTATTAGAAGTTAGTCGATTAAACGTTGGAGTCAACATGCTTAACGCCGAAGACGTCTCTCAAATAGCGGTGCACTGCACGATGAGCATAGACTCGACACCTTGGGTACATTTAACGCAATATAACGGAGTACCATACATGATATTAGATTTGATCATTAGCAAAACTAGTTCGCAACAGCTTGGCGTAGTATTTAAACAAGAGCTTGTTCCTGAAATTGGGCAAGTGTGCGTACTCGTTGAAACTATTGTGGCTACGAGTCCAGCGGCCATAGCCGAGATGAAAAAAGGTGATATTTTAATAGCCGTCGATGGTAAAAGGGTCGCAAATATGAATCAAGTTGCGAAACTCGTTAAAAGCGCTGTACAGAGACGCTTCATTATTAGAGTCGAAAGGAGATATGCCAAAGCAGAATCGGATAGACAAAGTAACATAAAGCCCGACGGTGAAGCGAAGTTTGGGATGGAAAAGGTATTGGACAGAAAAGGCAACAAAAGTGATTGGACGGCGGTTACAAAGGGAGACCACGGTGCGGACGATTTAATTAAAATCAAATTGGAAAGTCCGATAAAATTCTTGGAACCGAAGGATACGGATGGCGAGAGCGCGGACAAGTCTGAATTTTCTAGTAGATTGTTTAGAAGAAGGAGGAGTAGCAGCACCCACATGCAAGAAGATACGACGCAAATACCTGAAACACCCTCGAGGAGAATTTCGACGGCTTCGAGTCTATCGACGACATCTAGCAGCGTTCAATTTTGTTCCGTCGACGATACCAACGTCACTAATTTATCCGATTTGTATTACACTACCAAAGAAAAGGGATATGCATCTTTGATCGCTTTCGAGGAAACTAGAAATTTCCAGATAGATTCGGAACAGCATTATTTGAATGTAGGCGTATGGGGCCGGGTAAAGTCTAACGAATATACCCCGAAATTGTTAGGATACATCAAT
>OU964977.1:5861583-5871583 GCA_918808275.2 Dolichovespula sylvestris
GTATACATACATGCATACATACATACATACATACATACATACATACATACATACATACATACATACATACATATATATATATATGTTTTTTAATTTATCACAGATAGGGAAACTAAAAACTGCCCTCGACGCTGAAACTACCTCAAGATTAGAATTATCTCAAAGCGGAGAGAACGATAGTATAAAATTAATTGCACAGAGCGACTTACGAGTGCAGGCGCTGAGTGTCTTACTTCTTCATTATTGTGCTGGCTTGCAACACGCGCAAGAGGCATTAGAGAAAGCAATAATCGAAAAGTACTGAACTGCAAAGATATAAAACAAAGAGAGAGAGAGAGAGAGAGAGAGAGAGAGAGAAATTTTCAAATATTTCCAGATTCTCGAATATTCTACATTAGTCAATTTGTGAATTTATAAAATACTCTAATATAGATATTTTTATGTTAGACTCGAGATATTATTTTACGGCTTGATTAAACAATAATTATACGCGTGAATATATTATCCGTATAAATATTACTCTCCGATTGTGCAGTTTCAACTTACAATACTCAAAAATATATACTCGCGATAAGATTGAAATTTCCTAGTAAACACCAAATTTTAAGACTTATATTTATGGTAAATTGTATATTTGTAGAAAGCCGAGTACAAGATATACCAACTATGTTTCGCTACGTAAATGTATATGTGTGCGCGTGCGTGTATGTGTGTTTGTTTGTTTGTGTGTTTGTTTGGTTGTGTAGTGTGCGCGCGCGCGCGCGTTTGTAATTTATCGATGAAGTATTACAAAAATGGAATTTATGTGTTTTACCGATACAATGAAATATCGATTAAAGGTACGAAACGTAATGAAACGTGCATCGATGTATTTTATAATGTCTATCTTCGTGTATTTTTCAGAATTCTTTCATATTTCTTTAAATATTTGCGATGTTAACTATAAATATTCTATTTCACAATCAAAATCTATAGTATCGCATTAACTTTGGCCTAACGACATATTATTCTCGTATAATGCAACGAAAAATATATATGAATCCCGACTGATTTTGGTATAATCTCAGTAGTATACTTGGTAATACGTAAAACAAATGATATCGATAGAAATCCATCCATAGCCTTTATATATATATATATATATATATATATATATATATATATATAAATGTACGTTTGTCAATGTTCGTTTTGCAAATGTAGCAAATGTTTAAAAGAATGTCTTGTCAAGGTATAAGATAAATATATCCGTTATATAAATAACACAGCTGTTTTTCCCAATATAATTTTTAAGAAGAAATCATATATATATATTAGCCTACAAAGATTTTTATAAAGTGGAAATCTGTTCTAATCAACAATTATTATTATTATTATTATTATTATTATTATTATTATTATTATTATTATTATTATTGCTGTTGTCGTTGTCGTTGTCGTTATTATTAGGTATGTTCCCAACGAATACGTTCACGGTATATAAAGGAAAGTTCACGGTAAATACAAAAATACGTAAAACGCAGAAAGACGCAGTAGAGAACGAAGCGCACAAAGAATCGACGTCAAAGCTGATACTTAAATAGGGCCAACGTTCTCAACTTGGCAAACAGTTTTCTTACAAAGATTTCCCGGATCTTGCCCAAGTACGTCCGAGAGAAAAAAAAAATATTCGATCTCAATGATATGAATTACAAACGATCGTAAAAGCACGCAATGCTACTTTTCTCTCATTAATTTCATTACAAAAAAAAAAAAAAAAAAAAAAAAAAAAAAAAAAAAAAAAGGAAAAAAAAAAAAAAATTTTTTAATAATTGTCTCGAAAGATTTCTCGGATTACGCGTGTATCTCCAAAGAAACGAATCTTTGTTGTAAATCGATCAAATGCATATACATAAAAAGATTTCTGAGACATTTGTTAACGCGTGCGTGCGTGCGCGCGCGCGTAGTAATAGCGTAGTAAATAGTAGTAACGATAGAAAAGCGGAAACGTTTCGTCGAAAGTCCGTAGTAACGAACGCTCCGAGTATCGACTGGATTCGTCCGAAGCTTTTATCACGATCGTCCGAATGAAAGCCAAAATGAAGACGAGGAGAGAAAAGTCATGGGGGATTTTGGCCGGTGATTCTATTCTCGTACATGAAATGCACGCGCAGTATCCTCTGGCTGTCGGCCAAACATACCGTAAAGTCATATAAACATTTTATCCCTCTTGGGCACTGAGATGCACGATGAATGAAGGGTACGATTACTCTTTTCGTTCTTTTCGCTACAGCTACGACAACGACGACGACGACGACGACGACGACGACGACGACAAATTATTACCAGATCGATAGAAAGAAAGGAGAGGAATAAATAAATAAGATTCGATTATAAGGATTAATCGAAGAAATCTTTGAAACGGGTTAGAAAATTTCAAATACATTCCGAAAGCAAACGAATTTCGTTTCTTCCTTCCTTTCTTTCTTTCTTTCTTTCTTCCTTTAGTCATTCGAAACTGTTGTCGCGAGGAATACTTTTTTTAGGGTAAAATATTTCATTGCTTTACAAAAGTCCTCTTTTGGCAATACCGCCGATTACTTTAAAACTTTCACGCGAGAAATCAATATTTCGAGCGTTGCTACAAATTTCGAATAATTCGAATCATTTTCTTAAAGTCCATTTTACCTTTTTTCGACGAGCCTGGTGAATTTCTTTTCGCGATAGAGTTTCGAAACGATTTATTCGGGCAGTCTGCCGAATGAACTATATTGGCATGAACTATCGTTACGAATGGACCGTCCTTCTAATTCCAATAAAAACAAAATTAAACCAAAAAGTGCATTGAAACGAACCAATCCTGCGATCTCATTGATTTCTATTTGAACGAACGATCGATCGCGCCAACCAAAAGTTAACAACGATACCACTCGTTCCATCGACGGATGGAAAAGAGAGAAAAAACCAAAAATAAAAAACCATTACAAAAATATGCTATCTCTTTATAAACGTTTTTATCTCGTAGGAAAAGAGTTCGCAGTAATTATTTACGCACAAAGGAAAGATCACCGAGCTGCCCGAGATCGCAGTTTATCCTCTGAATGGTGACCTTGGTAAAAAGAAGAAAAAAAAAAAAAAAAAAAACAACATGCGTTCGTAGAAAAGCTGACACCGCTTTTGACAGGTTGCATCGTTCGAGTCTCTCGTTCCGAATCTACGTACGTCGTACTCCCTACAGCTGTTTTCAAACAAAGAAAGAGAGAGAGAGAGAGAGAGAGAGAGAGAGAGCGCCCGAACAAAGTAGTAGTAGTCAGCTGATTCAAAATGCATCCTTGGGTGGGAGAAGAGTTAGAGAAGGCTTAAATAGCACCGTACGCTTTCACGCACGTTAGTGCAAGTCAGCGTTTACATCGGACGGATTAAGTTCGTTTCATATCGCAAATTTAAAATCGTATACATACTTTTTTTTATCGACGAGGGCAATAGAAGAGACAAAATTGTGTTTTGTATATCGTAGCAGGTGTCTTTTCGAGTCTTCTTCCCCTTGATAAATATACATATATATAATTTACTCGAAACGATCAACCAACGATATCGAACTTTCATCGTCGCATACCGTTGTACACGCTGTTTTTCTATCGTAATCGATCCTTTAAGATAAAACAATTAACAAAAAGGAAGAAATAAGAGGAAGAGAATCTTCAAATTTCTAGTTTTTTCGCTATAGCGAAGATAATATAAGTGGTGCGAAATTTTTCTTTCAAAGGATAAATCGTTCCCGAGTGATCGTAAAGGAGAAAACAAAAGAGAGAGAGAGAGAGAGAGAGAGAGAAATTATATACGTTCACGCGTACATATATATATATATATACACACACACACGTAAAAGAAATAAAAACGACGAAGATATCCATTCGATTTCTTTTCGTAAAAAGCCGGAAGAAGATGAGACCGCCAGCGTATAATACCGAAGAGGTACAACAGATTCCTCAAGAGCAAGGAGAAAGGAACGTGGCCATGGCTGTTTGCGTTCAATTGGCGGGCCGAGCGATTATTAGGGTAGTTTCGCGATGCGAGGAAGCTCAGGACAATTGTAATTTAGGTATGTTAAAAAAAGAAAGAAAGAAGCACGCAAAAGTCATCGTAGCTAATAATAATCGACGTGACAAGAAACACACGCATTTACGTTATTGCTACAACTAATATTTGTATAATTTCTAACGCTTCTTGCACGCTGGCTCGTTTATACGCTTTACGATCGCTCGATTACGCCGATTAAAAAATTCTTAAAAACAAAGCTTCTCAACGGAAATCTATCTTTGAATCATCGAATGAATCGATAAGATAACGCGATTGACTTTATCCTATATAGAACAATAATATATATATATATATATATAATGCGTCGTCTTATTATTTTTCCTTAAATATCGTCTATTTTGAAATTTAACCTAAATACATTTTTATTCGTTTCCTAAAAAAATCTTTTCGATCGAACATTCGTATAACGTCATCGTTAACATCTCCTTATATATAATTATAAAGAAAAGTTGTATATGTGTGTGCGTGTGTGTAATTTCAAACACGTTGCACTCAAATCGATTGTGTGCGTAACTATACGATAACTTCATTTCCTGGTTTTTTGTTTAGAAAATAAAAAAAAAAAAAAAAAGAAAGAAAACACAAAGGTAAAGTTCGTTTTCTTTGCGTGCACGTTGTCTCTTTACCTTATCCGTAAATACGAATAGATCAGGGTTCCTGATTTACGCCTCCTCTGATTCATACGTCTCCTCCTCCTCCTCCTCCTTTCCCCCCTTTATCCACCACGCATAATTTTTTTTCTCGCGAGACGCACCAAGAATTTAACCTTCCATCCGTAACCGCGTTAGTTATAAAAATGTTAATGGTTTTCTCGGACAAAAAGTATATGTGTGTTCGTTGATATCTCTCTCTCTCTCTCTCGTCTGTTTTACACGCTTATATATACATATAAATAGGAATATTATATATGTGCGTTCAGCTAGATTACATGTAACGAGAAAAGTTTCTAAACGGTTACCGGCGAAAGTTTTCCCGCGAAGAGAAAGAACATAACGAGAGAGCATCGATGCGTGCATTTCAACGATACGACTGTAACGATCGTTTCGTATGATCGTAAAAATTAGAATAGTAATAATAACAATAAAGGCCTTTCGCGTTCGTAAAACTTCCTTGTTCGAAATAATTTCTTAAGTTCGCGCGTTTTTCAAAATACGCGCTTTTCGCGAAAACGCGCGCAAGACGAACGGAATAAAAAAGTGAAATGCTCGTTGCCGCTACCACACGGCATAGATAATAGGCGCAGGATAAACGTCGGAACGATGATTACGCAACACCTTCGTCCGGTCTTTGTTTTCTCTCTCTCTCTCTCTCTCTCCCTCTCCCTCTCCCTCTCCTTTTTTAATGCACCGCGACAGTAATTTTCTCCTCGAAGGACGCGAGATAGATCTCTTTTGCAAAGAGCAGTTACGATCTCGAATCTATGAATCTCTCTACGTTCGAAAGGTCGATCTAGGAATAGTAAATAGTGTGTTGGAGAGAGAACGAGAGATACGCGAACGTTTCGCGTGCCGGACGATCTGACCTTTTTAACTTGATGCTGGTCCCTTCTTTTTTTCTTACGCGTCTATATATTTTCCTTTCTATATTCTCTTTTGCAAAGAAAATTTGTCATCGTGTATATACATTGAAAATGGAAGCATTTGAGCGTTCGTAAGACGACGAGAAATACGGATATCGCGCGTGGGTAGTATCCCTTTTATAGAAACGTAACCATAAAAGGTAACTTGCCGCCACGATGCCTTCTTTATTTTCCGACGAAAAAAAGAAAAAGGAAAAAGAAAAAAAAAAAAAAAAAAAAACATTGTTTCTCCGTATATAACGCACAACTATCTCCTCGTACGCGTATACGCACACAACGGATCTAACGCGACCATCTCCTCGCGTTTTCGCACGATCTTATTTTACGTAGGTGTCTTAACGTTCAATGACTTCTCCGAGTCTTATAAGTTTCTATTTACGTACCGATCGATCATATTGGACGACCACTGATATATTTTTGTTTTGTTTTTTTTTTCTCTTTTTTTTTTTTTTTCTTTTTGAGTCCATTCGACGACACTCGTTCCGAATATAACGTATAACCTCGATCCATACGATACCCGTCGACGAATATACGACGATAAAAAGAAATTGTTATTATTCGCTCGTTCGCTTAGTCGTTATGCCACTTTATACTTATTGTTATGACACTTTTCTATTATTTCGTCTCATTAGAAAATGTACTTTGAAAAGCAATAAACTCGACGATCGTCTCTCTCGCGAGGGTCGAACGACGCGATACAAATTTGCGGGAAATTCGAATCGAAAAGGCGACATAGTACGAATTCCGCTTCGCGCGAAAATTAAACGTAAAGGAACAAAGAAGAATCTTGAAAATATCGACGGTATCTACGAACGATCTTCGCGCGTCCTCGTGTTCGAAGAGAGAAAGAAAAAGAAATAAAAGAAAACAGGGCACGTGCTCGCAGATATTTGTTTGGAGAAAAAATAATGATAGGAAACGTTGTAACGTAAATAATTTACCTTCGAAACGTGTGCTTCGATAAACGCAATTTCGATCTAACAACTCTTTAATATCTTCTAAACGGGCGTCGTCGAGGCCAAGCGACGAACGAATCGGATGAATTTATTTTCTAGGAGATTTTAACGAAAATAAATTTTTCTCGCGGATGCATTATACGAGGGCGGATTCGCGAGAGCTTCTCGTTGAATCATCCGTTGGTCGGTCTAAAACAAAATGGCGAACGCAGTGACAAAGGTAGTATTACGTTGCGAAGAAGCACAGGAGAATGAAAATCTTGGTACGAGAAAGACCATTTTTTACTCCCAGCCTCCCTACATTTTAACGTTCTTCCTTACATTTATCATCTTTTTCTTTTTTCCTTCCTCTCGCTTTTTTTGTTTTTCTACCAACTTCTTTTAACATTTCGTTAGGATCGAAATAGAGCCTCCCGTGTTACGTGGTACCGTACTTTCGATCGAATCGAACTTACGCGTTACTAACTTCAGGTTGCGACCGTTGCAACGGCGCGCTTTTTGAAAATCGTCTTTTTTTACGTCTTGCACGCCAGTTTGAATTATTTTTCCACGTTTGTTTACACACACACACACACACACACACACGCACATATAATACGATCGACACGCTCTGTTATTATCGTTTAATCGCGACGAATTAATATAATATCCAAGATTATGCTCTGCTTCATTTTCATAACGTATAATTCGATGAATTGTGAATCGTGTAAAAATAACAAATTTGCAAGAGTTTCGTACAGGTGCGTCGAATGACGCCATATGGCAACCATCCAGTTAGAGAAGTTTAGATATAGTCGTGTAGCAACTGATATATGCGTTTTACACTTAGAATACGATTTATTTCGTAATCATTCCAGACGGTACCTCTCTTCCGTACTTGGGTTAAGAAAATCGAGCAGGAGAAAGCGTGAAGCCGTCGTAATTCGACGCTCGATTCATTTTCAACGAGATCTCTACGCGTACACCGACGACTCTCTCGCATTAACTCTTTCCAAGAGACACACACACACACACACAATTTTATTTTATCCCTTATTTTTTTTTTCTTCTTCTCAATTACATTTCAGACTTGTCCGAATGCCAGTTAATGCAAATACCGGACGCGGTTTATCATTTGATGAGACACACGGAATTGAAAAGATGCGATTTGTCCGGTAACGTTATCACAAAGATCCCACCTAAATTTGCAGTTAAATTTTCCCTTATCACTGGTTAGTATCGACGATAAATCCGCTTGGATTTTAAGTTAACTATTAATAAATATTTCTTTACAGAACTCAATCTGAGTCACAATCAAATGAGCAAACTGCCGGAAGAGCTCGCAGAATTACAAGCTTTGGAAAGACTCAACATTTCGCACAATACTTTTATCGCTTTGCCACCTGTTACCTGCCAGATACCTCGGCTTAAACGACTTCTTGCCAATAATAACTCCATCGTCGGTAAGTCTTCTGGATAGAGAGGAAGAATCTAGAAAAATTATTGTTTGGTTAGTAAACAAATTGGTATACTTATTAGAGAACTATGTAGAAAGAGAGAGCGAGAGAGAGAGAGAGAGAGAGAGAGAGAGAGAGAAAAGTTATAAAAATTATAATAAAAACAAGAGAAGACGTTTAGTACTTTCCTATTATATTTCAGACGTCGACGTCGAGAGAATTAAACATGCACCGGCGTTGGAATACATAGATTTGCAAGCGAATCCGTTAACGCCAAGAATGTACGATCTTTTAAGTACCTTGACTCGTATCAGGGTGGAATTAACTCCGAGACAAGTGGAAGAATGGGAAGATTTGACGGTCTGAAACCGATTTTTGGTCAGACTTTAGTTCGACGCAAGAAGCGACGAGAAAGAGAGAGACGTTAACTTTGTTAAAAAAAAGAGCCAGCTGGAAGCTTTTACTTTTTACAAACAAGCTTTACGGCACAACGTTCTCGGCAGAGATTCGTTCAAGACTGCAAAACGCAATCCTTGCATAGTTTAAGAATTTAACAAATATTTTGTACAGCGATAATATACATTTTGACTGACAGTAAGCTAATATGCAAGCAACTGTATTATATATATATATATATAATACACACACACACACTCACTCACTCACACACACACACACACACACTGATCGATTTCTATTATAAAATGCTAATTTTAAACTTTTCAATTATTTGCATCTCATTATTCGAGATCTTCTCGTTAATATTTCCGATTCGCATTTAATCGAATCGGGGAAACCGATTGCTCTTTTTAGTAGTATCGTTTTTTAGACTTAGTTTTTTATCTACTTGTATGTCTCTTGAATGTATTCTGATCGATAGCCGTTAAAACATCACAAAAGGAAAAATTTATTATTACTTTTATCTGATAAATTTTTTTTCTGATATATGTAAACAAGTAAAATCTACTTTTATATATTTTAGCATTATATTAACAGTATACAACTGCCAATCTGACGGTTGATCGATCATTGACAATAATATTGATTTACTTTTAACGAAAGAGTAAGGTAACAAATCTTTCTCTTAGCATGCATATATATATATATATATGCGATTATTTGTACTTGTAATTGTATAAAAAAAAAAGAAATTAATTCGCAAAATTGTAAATTTAACACTCTATCACAACGTATTGTTAATCTAGTCAACAATTCATGGGACGTTGCAATAAAGTATTTAAAAAATAAGAGAGAGAAAGAGTGAGAGAGAGAGAGAGAGAGAGAGAGAGAGAGAGAGAGAGAGAGAGAGAGAGAGAGAGAGAGAGGAAGAAAGAAAAACAAAAGCAATTGTTTCCTTCACTCTCTTAATCAATAAATAAATGTAATAAAATAAACGCAAATAAAAGAAAAAGAATAAATCTGATGCTACCTTGATCTTTATTGACATCAAAGTGTGTGTGTGTGTGTGTGTGTATGTCATATCAGAGCACGCATACATCATACATATCTACTCACACGAGTTTCCTCTCTCTCTGTGTCGTAGTTTTTTTTTCGAACAATAATAATAATAATAATAATAATAATAATAATTAGTAATTAATAACCTACGACATAATCAATATATAACATTGTGTGTGTGAGTAATATGTTTTCACATTTTAACGCATAAATCGCTTTAAACTCGCGACATACAAGTAGTAGACGTATGCTAGTCATATACAACACATGTAAATGAGTTATATTGGTTTACTACATATATTTTCTTATCAACATAATAAAATAATATAATAATAATAATAATAATAATAATAATAATAATAATAATAATAATAATAATAAAATGTGTAATGAGTCGCAGAATTATCTACAATACTTGTTCGTCCTTATGAAATCACAAAAAATATACATTACAAAATAATAATAATAATTAAAACAATAATTGAACATTG
>OU964977.1:5881583-5944083 GCA_918808275.2 Dolichovespula sylvestris
AGGGAGAGACACTCGAAACAGAACCTGTTACTTTACGTTCCTCGAATTGTTCTACTCGAGGAACGACAACTATTTCTACGGAAAA
The DNA here is from genome assembly GCA_918808275.2 of Dolichovespula sylvestris. Taxonomy (NCBI): domain Eukaryota; kingdom Metazoa; phylum Arthropoda; class Insecta; order Hymenoptera; family Vespidae; genus Dolichovespula; species Dolichovespula sylvestris. Next base: position 5,881,669 of record OU964977.1, read on the forward strand.
ATAAATGAAAAGTTGTTTAGGACGTTTATCCATCGATTTTCCTTCGATCTCGAAATATTCCAAATCAACGTTCTCTTTGGATCGAATACCAACTCCTCTGATCTTTTTTCTACTTATCAATTTCATATTTTCAACCTAAATTTCGATACCTGTTATTTCTATAAAAATTAATAGTACGAATAAACGAGAGAATTGATTACACTCGAACTGTGATATTTTTTATTATCGATCGATAAACTAAATTCTATTTAAATTCTGTTTGTTAACCCTTACAAATTAATGGTGATACGAAGGAAAGAATGAAAATAGAAATAAAAAAAGAAATAAATCATCGTACATAAATTTCCCTAGGAAAAAATTTAATCGAATTTACCGTATGGTTAATGGGCGAGTACAATCGTCGTCGGACACTCGAATCGTGGCTACGTAATTTCGTAATAAAAATAACACGAAGGAAGGCGTGCGAAGACAATAGACGAGCCAAGGATAAAGCGTGTATAGAAAGAGAGTGAGAGAGAGAGAGAGAGAAAGCTTACGGGTTCGAACGGAGTGTGCATTATGAGTCATGAAATTGCGTTGGGGTGCTCCACCCTCCGCCCTATCGATCCTGCATTTCTCTATACCGACGTACTACTACTACTACTACTACTACTACTCGATGGAGAGAGAGAGAGAGAGAGAGAGAGAGAGAGAGAGAGAGAGAGAGAGAGAGAGAGAGAGAGAGAGAGAGAGAGAGAAGGAAGGAAGGAAGGAAGAAAAAAGAGAGACGGACGGAAATACGTGTTATATACGGGGACCATTGGAAACGTAGGCATGCACGAAGAGAAAAGACGACGACGACGACGACGACGTCGTGAGCTCTTCTCTCTCCCGCCCCTCCGTTTCACCCTCTTTCTTCGTATAAAAGAGAAAGAGAGAGGACTATGACTCGTTTATCCGTTAAAATACGAAACCATGCTAACTGCATTTAATAAGCAGATTTTACGTCGCAAACGCCCTGTCCCTACTACATCAATATATTCTAAGGTACATACGAGTGTGTCCTCGTTCAAGAGTAAACGTACGAAAGAAGAAAAATAAAAGAAACGATAGGGAAAATCGTCTTCGTGCTCCGTGAAAGCTCTACGAAGAAGACCTTCGTTTTAGATGGTTGTGTATGTTTATTTTTTTATTTCTCTTTTGACGAAATAAATCGTTAATCTTCGACACGTTACAATCATGCCACAGGGATTCTCGTTACGAGACGTCCTCTTTTTCTTCCTTCAAAGTATTACGACTCGTTATAGAATTTATGGGATTGAAAGATTGTGAGGAAAAACGAGAAAGAAGGAAATTTGTTGTCTACGAACTTTCGTCGAGTCATCTTTACGGGATGATGTCGAAATTTCAATGCTTTCTTTTCGCCCAAGCATAAACAGATGCTTCCTCTCGAAGCTTTTAATAGCGGCCTCGTAAATCGGGTCCGACGTCTCCGCACAAGTGCGCAGAGAGCGTAATCAAAGATAAATTGAATCGCATTCGACGCGAAACCATTTATATTTACACCCTTTTACGTTCGAATCCGATTGTCTGGAGGACGTCACTTTTTTCTTCCCTTTCCTTTCCTTTCCTTTTCTTTTTTAACAACAAACGTTCGCGAACGAAACATTTCAACTTTCTTCTTTTTATCGATCGAATTTCAATTCAAACTTTTAACATTCCATTTTTCTTTTAATCTTATCAAATGATATATATATATATATATATCATTTGAGATACGCGATCGTATCTATAATTATTTATGGAATACTTGATCGATATAAATCTAATTGAGAAATATCAATGGACGTTAGAAATCATTAGAAATTACCTAAACGTTCGGTCGAATACTCGAGAATGTTGTCGCAGGTCAAGAATTGTAATCGACTCGCAAATGCTACCAATGCTCGAGTAAAATATTTCAGTTGGTATTATTGCGGTAAGAACTTGCAACACGGCAGGGACGTATCAAAGGACGAAGGGTCCCCGCGCAAATTCAAAGTTCCTATTTATTTTTATTCTTCTTCCGACTATTATTATTATTATTATTATTATTATTATTATTATTATTATTATTATTATTTTAGAAGAGAGAGAGAGAGAGAGAGAGAGAGAGAGGAGAGGAGATAAAACACAGCGAGCCGTCTCATTCCGTTCTACGAAAGCTCGATCAAAACGGATGACGCAGATCTCTTAGCAAATCGTTCCATCAATGGCGCAAGAATATAATTCGAGGATGAGGTAAAAGACAGGCTAGGCGGCTACGTCTAAGAAATTTCTACAAAGAATTTACGTTTTATGCTACTCTTTCTCTCGTGATAAATTTAAACGCAACGATACAAATCACATTTTCATAAGAATTTGTCTTTACGACGCATCGATGCGATCATTGAATTTTAATCTTCGATAAAGTCAATATTTAAAGTGAATAATTATAAAAAGAAAAAAAAAATTAAATAGACATTTCTTTTGGCACGTAATTTTGGATTCGACATCTCTCAATTCGATCGAATTATATCGTAAAGGGGTTGATCGATTCGACTATTTATATTCATTCTCGAAATACATATTGCACACCCCGATACGAATAAACGATACAACCCCGTCCTCGAAGCGTCGAGTGCCCTCGTCAAACTCCGTCTCTACTCGAAATCACTTTTTCATGAGATAGGGTCGTACACTCGTTATCTCGAAGGCTACGTGATCATTCCATATCTATACATACATACATACATCATACATGTGTACACGCATGCAACGCAATGAATCATCGACCTTTTCGTATACTTTTTTAATACTAACTCTCCTGTGAATCATCCACAGTTAATGATTTGTCATTAACGTTGTTTTAACATGAAAATGAGATAGTAAGAGAGAGAGAGAGAGAACGGAACTTCAAAATAATCTCAACTTCGATATCTCTGGAGGATGCAGCCGTTGATAAGAACGAACGAACGTAGGTGTTATTTCGAGCTATTCGTTAGTTGTATCTAGAACGCGATATTATGCCGTTCCGAATGAAATAAAATATAAATTATAAATTGTAATCGTATTGAAAATTAAGATTTCCCGTATCGATTAATAAAACAGTTTCGAAATTTGCGATATTCCTTATGTAGATAAATAATTCTCTTTATAACTCATTATTTCTTTAATCGAAAAATATTGACGTTATTTATCGGTTAATGTAATGATATCTGGTTCCATTTATCATATATTTTTTTGTTTTATAAATCTCTACTTATATTTCCGATTACTCTATTAATACCATTACCGTTTTAATTGTAATAAAATATTTTACGGGATTTTCGATATCTTTTCTTAAAACTTCCTACGTTATCGACCGACTTACTAAAACCTCTTACACGTGCACGGACGTGCGCGCCAAAAGCAAAAAAATAAAAAAATAAAAAGGAAAAGAAAAAGTATATAGTAATATAAAATGACGTATCGCAACTACATTTATCGAATCTTAGAATGAACCAAAATAATAATAAAAAAAAAAAAAAGGAAAGAAAAAGAACGTACACTTGACTTCTTACGCAAGAGACCAACTACGTATCTTTACATCTGTACCGACGTTGAGAATAAACAACGCGCGCGCGCGCGCGCGCGCGTGTGTGTGTGTGTGTGTGTGTGTGTGGTACGTACGTACACAAACGCGCGTGCCCGACAACGGACACGTGTAAAGTTAAATAAGGTGTAGATAGTAACCGAGAAAGACTGCGTCGTTATTTTTTTTTTATTTCAGACTGACCGTAATCACAAGAAATGCATTGCGATCATGCGAATTGAGAAAATGATCGCAATAAAAAGAATCCTACACTTTTCTTCCCGATATATAGATGCGTGTACATATGTACGGACGAATATGTATTCGATTTGATATATGATATGATTTGATTCGATTTGATTTGATTTGATTTGATCGACAGTGTCCTTAACACGATTCGAGAAAGTAAAGAGAAGGATTCTAAGGCAAAACCCGATAAGTTTGCTTAGAGAAAAGACGACGGGCTTCGTTGCTTATACGATTACAACGAATCGTTTACTACAAAGCTAGAGAGAGATGCAACGTACCGTATCGCAACAGAGTTACATGTATCGTGTCAAGGAACCTTTTCAACCCTTTCTCCAACCATGCTTCCTCTGTCACAAAGCTAGGTATCATGTTCAAAGAATTTTATCGTGTCTCTCTTTATGTGTGTGTGTGTGTGTGTGTGTGTGTGTGTGTGTGTGTATATATATATATATATATATATATATATATATATATATATATATATATATATATTCGCTGAAAATTTGAAAAGAAAGAGAATAATCGATTTTTGAAAGTAAGCCGAGAATTTTTCGGTTCACCTTGTATGTCCTAATATTATAGTATAATATTGCCTGGCATCATATTTATTGAATTTTCCCTATCGTGTCTATCTCCATGTCATGCGCGCGCGCGCGCGATATGTGAAGGTGTATTTTTTGTTGTTCTTTCTCCCCTCTCTTTTCTCATTCAAGTACCGATGCAGCAGATATCCAAGAGAAAGAAAGAAAGAAAGAAAGAAAGAAAGAAAGAAAGAAAGAAAGAAAGAAAGAAAGAAAGAAAGAAAGAAAGAAAGAGAAAAAGAGAGAGTGTACTCTTGCGAACTTGCCCCGCCCACGCATCGCGCCGAATCTCTATAAATACCAGGCAGCCAAGAACGCACTCTCTTACTAACTTAACGACTACAGCGAAGAGGATGAAGATTTGATTAAATTAAGTTGTTTCATTACAAATAAACGAAATGAAGTATCGAAAAATAATCTTTAAAAAGAGAAAAGTTAAATTAAACTTTTCCATTCGGAAATCGAATTTATTCCGATTATGAAATATGACGCGAAACGAAAAAGCCACGAATTTTTAATACTCGCTTCTTTCTTCCAAAATAATATCTACGTCGAGTAGAGACAAGCGGAGACTCGATGTTATATGTACGTACATACTTCAATGTTTCTATCTATATGGAAATCTCGTTTATATTCGACAAAGAATTAAAATTTCATGAAGGATTCTATGAGAACGATCTTGAAAGAAGAATCAAGGTCGACCTCCAATAGTTTAGACAAAATAAACGATTCGCTTTCGATATTTCTTTTTAGAAAATAAATAAATGATCTAAAAAAAAAAAAAAATCATTTTATCGTTTCAAACATGACCAGCTCGACCGACGCTGGAAGAAAGAAGGGAGAGAAGGAAGAATAAACGAAAAAGTGTGTGTGTGTGTGATAAAAAAATAAATAAAAAGGAAATGCGGTCCTGACGCAGCTAGTCTCGAAGCACAGAAGAGCGAAAACCGGCTGCAAGAGGGACACGCTAGTTAAGGAAAGAAGGAGTGCCTCTCCTCTCTCCGGAATCCCTGAGATTTCTTTGCCTCGCCACTTCTTCTTCTTCTTCTTCTTCTTCTTCTTCTTCTTCTTCTTCTACTTCGTACGTATCCTCGGCTTCACAAAGAACGAACTTTATCTCCTTTAAATCGAAAAGAGATGAAAAAAAGGAAAGAAAGATTCAAAAAAAGAAGAAGAAGTAGAAGAAGAAGAAGAGGAGGAGGAGGAGGAGGAGGAGGAGGAGGAGGGGAAGGAGAAGGTCTATAAAAATACCTTCAACGATATACCTCGTCTTCGACCATTTTTCCCGCCAAATCTTTTCGCAGTAATATATTTCTCATAGCTTGTCACGTGACCATGAACGGCGATTTATCGATATTTCGATACTGGCGCCATCGCGCGCACGCGTTTGCGACTCGATATAAAGTGTCTCGATCCTTTTCAAATATTTTTCAAAATATATTGTTTGTCTAATATTATATACTGGATTTACTTTAAACATAGCTATTGTTAAAAACATAGATATACTTTCAAATTATCTCCGAATAAAAGTGTATTATCGAAAAATATTATTTTCAAATAAAAGAAAAGAAAAGAAAAGAAAAGAAAAAAAGGAATAAGGAAAAATTTGTCGTCGAACCTACTACACGATATCCACAGGAATATATGCACACACAAATATTCGTAGCACGTTACTAGGTTGCGTTTATTCTCTCTCCTATATACAGAACGTGGGAATCACGAGAAAAGATATCAAGACTTCGCAACGTTATAAATTTCATATTTGCAAATACCTTTGTGCATGAGACCGTAAAAAATACAAATGCTCTAAATATATATGCCTGACTATGAAAAAAAAAAATTTGGAGAAGAAAATTTCCCCCGTTTAAGTATAATTTTCAATAATATTAAAAATAAAAATAAAAATTGCATAAAAATATGGCGTCCGATATATATATATATATATAAATTTAATAGTAAATAATTTTCCACGTAGTTCGGAGGCTGCAATGCTAATCCCATGGATCGTGTCACGTTAGAATGCACGGCACACACATCTTTACGCGATTGCGTATTTAGAATCGCGCACGTACGTATGCGAGGATGCGCATCGTAACGCAGAACGATCGTTACATACCGTTCCTCTCCCTCTCCCCCTCTCTCTCTCTCTCTCTCTCACTTTTTCTCGAAAAAGAAGAGGAGGAGGAGGAGGAGGAGGAGGAGGAGGAAAGTCTCGCTACGTTACTTCTTTTTCCTTTCCCATGTTCTCCTACACGTGCCAGATATCTCATGGGGAATAAACCTCTTTTTTACAATGCGTTCACGGTCTTCCGATCATGAAAATTAATCGATTCGATCGTAACGAAAAAATAAAAAGGAAATAAATTTTTTACATCGTAGCTTTGAATTTCTGTTATCTTTATCATTATTTTTTAAGTAAAAATAAGAGTGCGTATGAAAAGAAGAAAATTCGTGCATTCGTCCAAATTTTCAAGTACGACGAGCGGACCACCTGTCGCGTGGCTTCCCTGTATCAAAACGGGTCAAAACTCGAAATTTCGAGACGACGTAAAAACAATTTTCTTAATGCGTATAAGAGAAAGAGTGACTGTCGATAAGAAAATGAGATAAGACATCGGTACGGCGACGAGATAAATGTACGTCGAGCGTGTTACGATCGCGATCATGGCTAGATACGTAGTAAATCATCGATATCGATCCATCGACGCTTCTCCCCACGATCCTGCGCGTTAATATTCTTTAGAAATTTCAAGTACGTTCGTTCGTTCCATCGTTCTTTCGTTAGTTCGTTCTTATTGGCTCGTTCGCGTTCGCCATTTGCGTTTTGGTCAGACGAGTTTCACTTTTAACCACGTAGCTACGTTGAGAATACATAATGATTTCGTATAAATGCGAACGCAGTTCACGGTATTTATATATTTTTTGGTCCTCGTTCTCCCACCCACCCCCCCCTCCCTCCTCCTGAATTTTATTAGAATGTTCTCTTCTCGACGTTGTCGATGTTAAATATTCCTTGTTTTTCGATTCCTTCCTTTAATATATGTTTTAAAAACAACCTAACGTTGTCATCTCGTCGCACGTTTCTTACGTCATGAAAAAGAACTTTGATATTGCGTTCCAAACGTTAGAAACGACAATCCTATAATTTCGTTCGTTGTTACGGAGAAAGTCGCACGTGTAGTATCATAACCTTCGCGAATTTCCTTCGTCGTCATTCGATTTCCATTTTCTCCGCGAGCAGTATAATAAGATTCGCGGAGGTGTTACTATATAAAGTAGTCGTGCGTAGGTGATCCGGAAAAAGTTGTCGATGTCATGGGCAAACGTTTAATCGTTTTACATCTTCAAGAACTGTTACAAAAAAAAAAAAAAAAGAAAAGAAAAGAAAAGAAAAGAAAAGAAAAGAAGAGAGGAAAAAAGAAAACTGCAAATGTGAATAATTTAAAATCGACGTCTGCCATTTCTAGCCTTTTTTTTTTTTTGCACCAGTTCTTTTTTTATCGAAAATAAAATTTTCTTTTCGTATAATCGCGCGCCGAGTAATTTGGAAATATGGCGGTGGGTACCGTCGTCACGTGACACCGTGACGTCGAAGCGCGAAATTCGAAAGAATCAAGTTTTCTTTATAAATAATTATTACATAAATAAAGCTATAATAACTTTATTAGGTCTTTAATTATTAATTAAACACATACGATGCGATTAAAAATGCCTATTTGACATACTACAAAATCGTAAAAAGAAATTATTTGGATAAGAATTAATGACATTATTCTTTAACGACGGACGACTACGACTACGACTACGACTACGACGACTACGACTACGACTACGACGACGACGACGACGACGACGACGACGACGATGTAACAACACGGTGAAACATATTTTTCTATATCCGCTCCCCCCCCCCCCCTCTCTCTCTCTCTTTCATGTCAACACGCACACGAGCAGACGAACGAGAGAGAATGTCCATAGGTGATTAGGCAAGGCCCACCTCCCCCTCTCCCGATAATATTTCCAGCGTACCGGTATTTCTGACATTCCAATTTACTAATCGCCAGCATTTACGACGTTGCGGTAGTTTTCTGTTCGTTCGAGCGGGCTCTCTATCGAGAGTCTTCTATCGAGACTCTCGATCGACCGGAAAGAACGGTGTTCCGATCATACGAAAAGTAATATATTATCGATAAATATAATGCGTTTGAATGCATCGATAATCCTGCGGGTCGATTCGATCGAATAAGAAGATAAAAATAAAAATAAAAAGAAAAAAAAATGGTGGACACGATCCGATAAGTTTGAAAGCGTCAAAAAGAGACGAGGCGCGCGAGGTGTGCCCCTCGTACGCGCGTATTATACACATGTTTCTTTCTGAACGAACGGTCGCGCAGCATAGCGGTTAAACGTGAACGCGCGTCCTCTGTCATGATTCACGAGTGCCTCCACGAAGTAAAATGTCAATGAATCGCGATAATACTCGTTTATGGTTATAGTCGGAATGTGTAATTATTTTGAAAATTGGCGCTTCGATCGAAATCGCGCGAGCGACGGCCCGTCAGACGCCTTATTTAAAAATACGAATGGGGATCCTTTTTGCGAATGAATGCGAGATTTTGTCAGCTCGACGCACGATTATTTTCGAACCAAATCGTATAATAATTTTTTATCAACTATTATTATCACTTGTACTAAATATATGGACGAATTTCAAAGCGATCTTAAAGATATTTGCGTTTACAGATACTGCTATAGTTACGATAATGTCATAATTGATAACTTTAAATGGAGATAATTCAAAGTCTAAAGGAAACACGGGAATGCATATACCGGGTGGTAAAGAATCATCGGTAGGAGAAGAAAAATGATGATGCGGTATGCAAGAATGAATTATTTATAGAGAGTACGCGCGCGGCACCATCATGGAGGGAGCGGTACGAGGATGACATTGAACGAGAAGAAATTTCATGCAAGGTGTACGCTCGCTCGCTCGCTCGCTCGCTCGATTCATTCTTATTGTTAGATCGATGATCGAGATATATACGAGGAATAGACGTAGCGTTAAACTACATTTTATCGCATTCGATGTTTCTAAATTGATAAAACAAAAGTGAACGGATTTCGAAGCTTTTCTCGTATAATTATTCCAATTATTCTATCACCGATCAATTCGAACCGATCGATCGTTATAGTATCGTTTCATTATTACGTATGGTCCGTTCGTTAAATGCCAAGGTCTCAGAGCCTTGCACAAATTCATTCGAAAGTATTTTAAATCGCGTCGATCTCTTGGTCGTATAATCGTAAAAAGCTAACCTAAAAAGTATCCTCCTTTCGTAAGAAAAATAAAAGGAAAGATTTCGAGTTTATATCCGCTTTGAATAAATGAAAATAGACGAATAATAAAATAAGCGTTGGACGTCTTACGATGAGTCGAAGAAGTAATTCGTCTGGAATTTAAAAAGAAAGCTGCCTGGCTTTCTTCTAAGATCGTAAATACTTCGGTTACCCTTTGCGCGACAATGCGCGAGCTACGGGTGGGTGCACGATCCTTTTTTTTTTTTCTTTTCTTTCGTCGAATTCGAGAAGAGAGAGGCGAAGAGATATATACGAACGTGTACTACATACGATCGAAGGAATTTGGAACGACCTACGCGTGCGAAAGAAGAACCACCACCGATAGAATCGCTACGAGTTACTCGCGCGTAACCGTGCCTCTTTCCTCTCTCTCTCTCTCTCTCTCTCTCTCTCCCTCTCTCTCTCTCTCTCTCTCGGTCTCCTCTCTTCGAGAACTCGAACTCGAATTCGAATTACTTCGAGATCGACCGAAAACCTATCCTCGCTTCTTCCAGATCGATCGTATACATCTCCCAATCGTGTTTACCTCAAATGCAATCGTTATGAATTTCTAAATACTCTAACACTTTTTCGATATGAGTATACATATATCAAAGTTCTCGGTATCACTCGCACGACGCGCGCTCGCTTTTTAAATGAATCACGAAGGAAAGAAAGAGATAAACGCTATATAAGTACATCGACGGTAGAATTCGAGCTAGCAGGGATAAGAGAATCTGACGTCATTACGGAAAGAAAAAGAGATAATATTAAATCCGCGATAAATACGAATAATATTTCGAGTAAATAAAAATATAAGAATCGCGTGTTTTTCTACGGTTATCCGTTCCCTCCGACCCTCCATGACCCTCCTCCACAGCATCCGATTGAGAACGCTCGATGCAAAAATCTCTGTCCGTCGATCTCTAACCTCACTTCGTATCCTACGTGTGTGTGCGCGCGTGCGCGCGCGCGTGTTGTGTAGTGTGTGCACATATCTCTATGTATATCGCGTACACATACATGAAAGCGTTGATTTGATTGCTCGTTCCACACGGTTTCGCATAACGTGCTAGATGTCGATGCGCTCGAACGATATATGTACTACGTGTTATCGCGTAAAATTTCAACGTATACGACGACACACGATATACCGGTGCCTCGTTCTCTGTCCTTTTCTAAGAAATATACGTAAGAAATGTTCAAATCAAAGAAAGATCGGAGAAAGATATCGTTCTTTGGATGCGTCGTTCCGATACTCTTCTCGTCGCGTAATTTATTTCCATCGGAAAGAAAGAAGAAAGAGACGAACAAATAAAGAAAGTCTCGGCGCGATTCGAACCTTAAACGAGTTTTCTTCCAAAGAAGAATGGAAGGAAGGAAGGAAGGAAAGAAAAAGATAAAGCTCACAGTTGACCTCTCACGGTGCGATTCGAAGAGCCGAGGAAAAAAGGAATTTCCTTGAAAAAAAATCTAGAGGAAACGCGACGCGGCGTTCTCGGCTGTCAGAAAACGAACGGCGAGCTACGCCACGCGACCGTATTATCCTTCTGAGATTTCATGGGAATGGAAGCAAAAGGAGCATCGCGGCGACGACGACGACGACGACGACGACAACGGCGGCAACGATAGTCCGAGCACAGACTACACACACGCCCGGTTCTCGGATGGAGAAGGAGCCAGATAGAAAAAGAGAGAGGGTAAAAGCGAAATGGAAGGAAGAAGGAGAGAGAGAGAGAGAGAGAGAGAGAGAGAGAGAGAAACGAAGAGAGGAACATCGCCCACGGCTAGCAACCAAAAAGGCGAAACACTCCTGCACGACGAAGTAGTCGGAACGAGGTACCGCGAACTGGTTTTTCGGATACACACCATGATTACGTGTCGGCGAAACGCGCCCGGACTGTTTCTCCAGAAGTAGCTCGAGAGGAGGAATGACCGTATATATCTATATACTTATTATATATATATATATATATATATATATATATATATATATATATACGTATGTATATATACGCCTTTCTGGTACTCTCGCGAAATGAGAAAAGTGAGATACAAAGATACTCGAAGACCGGAGAGAGAAAGAGAGAGGTACTCTGTCTATAAGAAACACATATACATATGTGCGTGTACACATTCATACATATATATATATGTGTGTGTGTGTGTGTGTGTGTGTGTGTATGTGTATGTGTATGTATATATATGTATATAAAAGCATAAAGGCAAGAGATTACCCAAAGCTCGGTACCCCAGCTCATGTTTGGTAAAGCCAAACCCTCCAAGTGGCTTTCCTTTCGCACAAACACACTTCACATCAATCGACGTTGTCCTCGGACACGTCTATCGTCTGGCACGCACGAGAGAAACATGAAAAGTCGCGCGCCACGAATACTATCGCGCGCGAGCGATCACAGAAATACGTCCAACATGTCGTCCCGTAACCACTGACTGACCGGACCCGACTGCTCGTCCAAAGTCGCCCGGAATTCGGCTCAAGCTCGCTCTACCGGCGACGCGTAGAACTAACCTTTGCTTCTGCGCAAAAGATGGCCGATCGAGCATTCCGATTGGTCGATACCAAACTTTCTCCATCTCGTTCTTATTTCAAATTATGCATTTTTCGATTTGTTACAATAATTCATTATTTTCTTTAAAAAAAAACAAAAAAAAAAAAAAAAAAAGAATTTTTTATTATTTTATAAACAAATTCGAAATGAAATTATTTATATTTTCATTAACCGATCGCTATCGCACGATTACCGTTGTGCTTACCATTCATTTTTATGCATTAAATAATGTCATTTTTCCGATCGTACACATTTTAATAAGATAATCGCTTAATTTGAATAATTAAGAACGTGGTTAATATAAATTTATCGCTTGTAATATTATTTATAATTACGTCGATTTATTCGTGATATGTCGTCCGATGCATATCGAGTTTGTTTATTCGAAAATGAATAAAATGCACGATGCGAAAGTACCATCCGTCGAGCTTTTCTTCCTAAAGTTTTCCGTAACAAATAGGTTTGTTCTTATGAGATTGGGTTGTCGTTCGAACAATCTCGATTCCCTATTAGTCGCCTTTTACGACGAACGACAAATATTGCGGGTATATTCTATCCCCGATCCACAGGCGAAACGTTGCAAAAGTTATTTTTAATTTTTTACGTTTCTTATTATGGTAGCTCGTAATTTTCTATACTACTCTTTGAAATGAAAGCACGAACATATCGGACGCCGATGTAATAACGCGTTGGTCGATAAAAGAAGGAACGAATGGTTAACGTGAGTGATCAATCTTAATATCCTTTTAATTATTTATATTAACAATTTGATATTTAATAAATAATTATCTTATAATAGTAAATTTTTTTCTAAAACGTTATAGGTATTTTTACAATAAAGTTGTTGGAATTCTTATTAGAGATTTTTAAAGAATAATGAGCCTGATGTACGTGTTCTGTTTCGTGCGTGTGCGTGCGTGTGCGCGCGCGCGCGCGCGCGTGTGTGTGTGTGTGTGCGCGTGTGTGCGTGTGTGTGTATATATGTATCACGCAATGACCAAAATGGCGCTGGTTGACTCGAACGAAGTATCAAAGGTTACTGATTAAGGATAGATTTGTTTTTTTTCTCTGCACACACGATCGCTTTAATTGCAGTGTCTCCTTCAATCCGCACTGCTTCGTCTATCTTTTCCACTTATGTTCTCGTGACGTTCCTCATTCATATTCCTACATCGTGGAAGCGCAGAACAGAGAAGAGATGACTGCTCATTATGGAGGTTGTGCATGTTAGATACTTGTCAATATTATTATTATTATTATTATTATTATTATTATAATTATTATTATTATTATTATTATTATTATATATCTATCTTGATTATCTTCTCCTAATATTGCACTTTCGTAACGAATTATTAATAAGAATAGACGTAACGATCAAAATTATATAAGAGTCAAGTGAAATAATTTTAATTAATAACTTGCGCTTATTTCTCTTTCTACAGGTAGTTGAATTATTTAGCAAAATCAATGAGAATTTTGGATCATACGCCTTTTACAGATGGATCGGATCATTTATCGAAGGATATCAAACTTCAAAGACCCTATACATAGTTATTTTATCCATTGTATCCGTTCTATCGATAATAACAATAATTATTTTACGAAAATGGAAAAACAAGGAGTTCCTTCCAGAGGTCAAAGAATTTGTAGTAGGCAGCGGCAAGCCGAGATTCAGAAAAAGAGACAAAGTTTTATTCTATGGAAGGAAAATGTTGCGCAAAGTGAAATCTATAGGCGGACAAGTACATCCTACCGGCCAAGGGAAAAAGAGAAGAGCCGTTATGAGATTCGCGCGGAGGCTTTTGCAATTGAAAAAAGAATCCGTGCCTCAACAATTAAAGGTACGTAAGAAGAATAGAAGTTTTTGTAATGTATACGCTCATTCCTGTGTGTGCGTGCGTGCGTGCGTGCGTGTGTGTGTGTGTGTGTGTGTGTATTTATCTATAATATCGTCAGGTATTGGAACCACCGGCGGAATATCTAGAAGAGGATCATGGTCCAGGAGATAGAGTACCTCCCGATGCTTTGTACATGTTACAAAGCATCAGAGTATTCGGTCATTTCGAGAAACCCGTTTTTCTAACGTTATGTAAACATACGGAGATTATGAATTTACCAGCCGGAAGTATTTTGTTTAAAATTGGAGACCCGGATGAGAATCTCTTCATCGTACAGCAGGGTCTTGTTAATGTATTCATAACTGGACCCGACGGTTCTCAAATTCCTTTGAAACTAGTAAAAACTGGAGAATCTGTAACCAGTCTTTTAAGTTTTACCGATGTACTTACCGGCCACACGAGTACTTACAAAACTGTTTCGGCGAGAGCCGTGGAAGATTCCGTCGTGGTCAAATTACCGATGAGCGCTTTTCAAGAGGTAAAATAGATAATATACAACTGTAATATACATGCATAATATATACGTATTATGCGTCTAGATATAATATATTAGAAATTTTTTTTTTTTTTTGTAAACTTACATCGAATACTTTTTAACCTGACAGGTTTTTCAGGATCATCCAGATGCATTTGTTCGAGTTATCCAGGTCATTATGGTCCGTCTTCAACGCGTAACGTTTACAGCATTGCATCAATATTTAGGTCTTTCCGCGGAATTGGTTAATCAAGGAACTCATAAGAAAAAGCAAAGCTCATTTTCCGGCTCGCCTGTTAGATCAAGAACGAGGGAGAATTTTGCTGCACAAAACGCTGACGCTATGCCTAGTACTATTAATTTAGCAACTACATTGGATCCGTACGATGGAAGCGATAGTAGTGCACATAAAGAAGCTACTGGTTCTAATACTTCTCAGCCTATACCTATAATAGTTAATAGAAGGTCTATTATACATATATACATACATACATACATACACACATATATATATATATATATATATGTGTACGTATATATACATATATCATATTACACACGCACGCACACATATATGCGCGCGCGCGCGTGTGCGTGTATATCGTATAAACAAAGCACTTATATTACGTACATATCATGTTATAGACCGAAAACTACTCCAAACTCGCAGCCGTGTCAGAGTACTTCCGCTACCGTACCGGAATGTGACTCCAATTGGGGAAATTCGTCGGCCTTTACGGGAGGACATCAATCGTTGCAAAGCGGGCAATCGCAAAATACTCAACCGGACGTTATACATACGGGAAGCGTTCATCCGCCTAAAAAGAAATCGATCAATGAAACGATGCAACAGTTGGACGAAGCACAACTCGTGCAAATAGCAACCGAAGCATTCGTTAAGGAACTTGGTTTGGAAGATGACAACGTTCTCAAGGATGGAAAAATTCAACTGAAAGAAGTACCAGCGGGTACTTATTTGATGAAAGAAGAATCTCATAAAGTACGCGATTGATTCAATTGATTTATATATTTCGTTTAGTCAATTAAACGTACAATATAGTTTGAAATATTTCCCTTTTTCTTTCTAGGACGTTGCACTTGTATACGTATTATCCGGTTCTCTCATAGTCAGTCAACGTGTTCCTGAAGGGCGCGATGCGGGTCAAGAAGTTCATATGTTTAGCGCGCATCAAGGGGAAATAGTTGGAGGTTTGGCGGTATTGACCGGAGAGCCTTCTTTTTATACGATCAGAGCAAAACATCCCAGTCGAATCGCGCTACTTAGCAAATCCACCTTTTTTGCGATCATGCGCGAACAACCTACCGTTGTATTGCACGTAGCTCATACCGTCGTTAGACGACTGAGTCCTTTCGTCAGGCAGGTATGCATAAAATTTCCAATATCCTTGATATCCCCATATCAATTTATTCGATGCTATCTCCGTCCTTACGTCAGGTGGATTTTGCTTTGGATTGGCTGTTTCTCGAAAGTGGAAGAGCCGTGTATCGTCAAGGAGACGAATCGGATTCAACTTTTATAGTGTTAAGTGGACGACTAAGATCCGTAATTACTTATAAAAATGGAAAAAAAGAACTCGTCGCGGAATACGGAAAAGGAGACTTGGTCGGCATCGTAGAAATGGTCACGCAGACTCCTAGATCCACTACCGTTATGGCAGTTCGAGATTCCGAATTGGCAAAACTACCCGAAGGTTTATTCAACGTTATTAAATTACGATATCCCATTGTCGTTACGAGGCTTATAAATTTACTCGGTCATCGAATATTGGGTACGTGGCAACAAGCGCACACTAAGAACGGTGCCAACGATACCCAGTAAGTAATAAAATATATGCGATCGCGCTCTCTCTCTCTCTCTTATAATACCATATAATATACATAATATATGAAATATTCTCTATATAGAAGAGCGGCTGCAACGGTCGATGCGAGACCAGCGCAAGTAAACTTCTCGACGGTAGCTATAGTTCCTGTATCGGACGATGTCCCTTTAACTGCATTTACCTATGAATTATATCATTCGTTGTGCGCTATCGGACCTTGTCTACGACTCACCTCGGACGTCGTTCGAAAGGTATTCGCCGATTATGCGATATAATATTTCATATTCTAGATCATATATATATATATATATATATATATATATATATATATATATATATATATATATAATTCCAAAGATATAATCATTATATTTATATGTGGTGCAGACATTAGGCACCACAATAATGGAACCTATGAACGAATACAGATTAACGTCGTGGCTAGCCCAACAAGAGGATCAACATCGAATCTCTTTGTATCAGTGCGATTCGACGTATACCTTATGGACTCAAAGATGCGTACGACAAGCGGACTGTATATTGATAGTAGGTTTAGGCGATCGTCCTCCGTCTATAGGGCGTACCGAACGCGAGGTAGAACGTTTGGTCATGCGCACGCAAAAGGAATTAGTACTTTTACATAAGGAACAAAGTGGACAACGGCCTACGAACACTGTACAGTGGTTAAACATGAGATCATGGGTCTCCAGTCATCATCACATTCAGTGCCCTAAACGAATGTTTACTAGAAGATCTCAATATAGAATTGTAATTATCTTTTTCCTTACTTTCTACACTTTTTCAAATCTTCCTTAAATAAGTTATACATATTTTTCTTTCAGAATGAATTATATTCAAAAGTATTAATGTCTGAGCCAAACGTACATAGCGATTTTAGTAGATTAGCACGTTGGTTGACAGGTACCTCGGTTGGTTTAGTACTTGGCGGAGGAGGTGCTAGAGGTGCGGCACATGTTGGAATGCTTAAAGCTATCATAGAAGCTGGTATTCCAATAGATATGGTCGGTGGAGTTAGTATCGGTGCCTTTATGGGTGCATTGTGGTGTATGGAAAAAAATATAACAACGACGACGCAAAAGGCTCGTGAGTGGTCTAAGGTAAAACAAAATAACATGGATAAATATTATTATATTTTATCCTATTATTAACAAACATTTATTTTATTATTATTATCGTTATTATATTTTCTTATAGAAAATGACTCAATGGTGGAGACAAATTTTGGACTTGACGTATCCTATGACATCTATGTTCTCTGGCAAAGATTTTAATAAAACTATTCAAACGACTTTTGGAGATACTTATATAGAAGATCTATGGCTTCCATTTTTCACAATCACTACCGACATTACCGATTCTTGCATGCGCACACATACACATGGTTTGTACTTAAACAAAGATATATTATAAATTTAAGATGATAGATTCCAGTTAAATAATCCTCTACAACTCCATCTGTCATTCTTATGCGATCCATAGATATTTTTTAGATCTGCTTGTAGCATTTCTTTTTTACTCTCTCTCTCTCTCTCTCTCTCTCTCTCTCTCTCTCTCTCTCTCTCTCTCTCTCTCTCTCTCTCTCTCTCTCTCTCTCTCTCTCTATCTATCTATCTATCTGTCTATCTATCTGTCTGTATGTCTATCTGTCTATCTAAATATATATATATATATATATATATATATATATATATATATATGCGTGCGTGTATAGAATATTATGTGTAACAAGTTTCTTTGATTAGGGGAGTGAGCTTTTTTAATAATTACCGTTGACGTACTCTCCGTTTTGTCGCTTTTGATGAATTATAAATTGGCAAAATTATTGCTTCCTTCATTCTAATTGGAAACATAACGTCGTATTTGTCATCGTCGATACCTTCCTGTATACTCCTATTTAAATTATGACGACGAAGAGTTTAAAAACTTGCTTGATATTGCAAATTTACTCCTTCGAAAATTATATATACCATTATAGAAGATTACAGGAAGATTTTAGTTTGTACAAATTAAAAGTGTAAAAAAAAAAAAAAAAAAAAAAAAAAAAAAGAAATAATTCGTCGTGTTTAGGATCGCTGTGGCGTTACATTCGGGCTTCGATGTCTTTATCTGGTTATATGCCACCCATGTGTGATCCTGTTGATGGCCATCTCCTACTCGACGGCGGGTACGTCAATAACCTTCCAGGTAATATTTGAATAATATGACTAAATTTGTTTATGTAAAAACGTATAAATCTACTTTTACATAGAGCTTCCATACGAATAAGAAAAAGGAATAATTTTTCGAATTGATAAAAAAATTTACGAATGCCTCTGACCGATGATAAACGGATTTAAAGTAAATTTACTTCGTTTTTACATAAAACATTTTTCTTATGCACACTCGTTACGCACATATTTTTAGTGCATACGACGTGCATACTTGTGCGACCAGATTTTTCAATTTAAGCGTAACGTTCGGTTGAGAGAAAAATATTTCTTATAAAATCTTGTAGTCAGTTATATTTGATTCGGTAACGTAGATGGAAAAACGAAAAAGAAAAAGAAAAAAAAAAGAAAAAAAAAAGAAAAGAAAAGAAAAAACAAAATTACTAAGGACACTATAAGCTCACTCCCGTTGATAAAAGATGCATTTATCAAATTCTGAATAGCTAAGTCGACTCAGGTTTACTATGGAGATACATTCGAGCCAGTATGACTATTGCTGGTGTCTTTCCTCCTATTTGCGATCCTCTTGATGGGCATCTTTTGGTCGACGGGTGTTATGTTAATAACGTGCCAGGTATTATCTCTATAAAAGCGTGTTAAAAGTGATGCTTATATTTTATTACGTTTGCGCGCTATAAAAATCAATTTTACGCCTTTTTCTTTTATTTAAGCTGACGAAATGTTGAGACAAGGAGCTCATCACATCTTGGCCATCGACGTCGGATCGCAAGACGACACCGATTTAACGAACTACGGCGATTCTTTGTCCGGGTGGTGGTTATTGTGGAAACGTTGGAATCCATTCGCAACACCGGTCAAAGTTCCTAATCTCCCAGATATCCAATCGCGATTAGCATACGTTAGTTGTGTCAGACAATTGGAGGAAGTCAAGAATTCTGATTATTGCGAATATATCAGACCACCTATAGACAAATTCAAGACCCTTCAGTTTACCAATTTTGACGAAATCAAAGAAGTCGGATATCAACACGGTAAGAATATAATATTTTCTATCGATAGATTTGCGACATCTCAAGCCTAATATCTATTAATTTCACGTACTTACGTATCATCTCTGTGCAGGAAAAACATATTTTGAAGGACAATCTAAAGCAGGAGTTCTTCCAAGATTTAACGCCGACAGAGAAAATGCTAAAGCCTTACGAGAAAGGAAACAAGCAGAAAATCAATTATCCGTTTCTTCTTATACTTTTACCGATCTAGCACAAATGGTATGCAAAGTGTCGAGAGGCAATCGATACGTAGATTTGGACATTGATTCTGATTCGGATGAAATGGAGGAATATGAAGCAGATTTAGAGGAGGATGCGCAAGAAGTAGGCTACGCTTCTGAACCCACTGCCGGTATTTTAGATCAGGTTTGTTTTCTTTGTAAACAAAATTGTCGATTTATATATAAATAACATTACAATGTATACTCGAATATATCCACGTACAAATCTAATTATAAATGATATCTATAATATCAAATCTTTTTCACAGAGTCCCGAAGATAATCGCCTTAGAAGAAGAACAGGTGTGTCCCTCAGTTTATCGGACACCGAAGCAGAATCTGAATTAGAATATCATCCAAAGATGTTTTAAATTAACTGTGTTAATTAGAAAAATTCTAATATCCCATTTATAATGCTCTATTCTAAAAAAAAAAAAAAAAAAAAAAAAAGAAAAAAAGAAAAAAAAAGAAACAAAAAAAAATGTATGTAGCAGTTCCGTTTGTTATGAAAAAAAATTGTTATCTTTTATATATATATATATATATATATATATATATATATATATGTATTCAAGTTTTATTAAAAATAATTCCGTTTATATTGAAGTACAAATAAACTGTCCACGAATAGTCATTTAGATGGTCCGTTATACGCACTGTAAATGTATCACAATGCAATGTATCGATATTGTATAGTTATAATATAATTTTAATATTTCTACACGCACACACACACACTTGGACAGAATATTTTATTTACATGTACAATTTATTTATACGTATCATATGTGTACACACACACACACACACACACATATATATATATATGTATGTATATATAATATATATATATATATATATGTATATATATGACGCATACGTACGCATAGTGCGAGCGCGTGTATGAAGACGTTAAAATTCGGTAGTCATCGTAAAATTAGGATCTAAAATTGCAAGAGCTGCACCTACCAAATGCAAAGATCCAGTTACGAGTACCTGAGTTTTATCTTTGCAAATACTAGTTCCGTAATTGCGTAAATGTTCCGTCCTCATATCATTGAAAATTTCCATTACGTTGTTCGCAACAATTTTGACGACACTTGGGGATTCCTCTCCCCACATTTCGCAATGCTCTCGACATTTAATTTTTTGTTCTTCTATCATTTCGGTAGTCGTGAGATTATCTATATCCGGTATTCCAGCGATATTAGGTACGAAATAAATTTTATGAAATTTTATAGTTTTCAAACGACTCACGAACAAAGATGCGTCGCGTTTTCCAGTCATGTTAAAAATCAAATATCGTTTACCATTATTGTTTTCTATTTGATAATTAAACCAAGAAATACAACAATCCATACTTTCCAAAGTATGAGCACCGTCCAAATAAAAATCAAACAAATTACCTCTTAAAGTCTGTTGCCGACCTGGCCATGCACACGTAGATAATGCGGTTGCGATCTTTTCAAATGATATATATTTCGCGTTAATTCTCTTATCTATCGTTTCTTTTCTATCAACATCGATGCTTTTAATACTCGTTTCTACATTATTTTCTTGAAAGTTTTTACAAAGTTTCTTATCGTATATATTATTACTATCGTTAATCGTCGAAGAATAATTTGAATTAATTTGAGATAGCATCCAATGAACCGCCAACTGTATAGCTAAAGATGCATTTTGCCGTTGAATCTCGCTCAACGTTTTATCATTTAACACGTCATTTTTCCATTCGTAATACCGAAACGGTGGTATAACGCGTAACGTGCATTGCCTCTCGATCGCTCTCTCTTTTAAAATTTCTAATACTTCCTTCCGCTGGGGTACGGTAAACGCAATTGTATTCGGCTTGAAAATCCCTGATTTTTGATATGCTATTTCTTCTATCGTATTTCCTAACAAACAAGTATGATCCAATCCTAAACTCGTTATGCCTACGCATACAGGATTTTTTAAAATATTGGTACAATCATATTCGCCGCCGATTCCAACTTCTATAATTGCTACGTCTACATTTTCGTATAAAAATACGTTGAACATTAAAACTGTAAGAAATTTGAAATACATCGGTACGTCCGATTCAAATTCCTTCTCATTATCTAATTTACTATATACTTTCCAAAAGTAATAAGCAAAATCTGTTTCGTTTATAGGAGACCCATTTATCCTTAATCGTTCCCTAACGGTAATTAAATGAGGCGAACTAAAAAAACCTGTACTAAATCCGTGAATCCGCAATATTGCTTCTACGAAAGCGCAAACTGACCCTTTCCCTTTGGTACCCGCTACGTGTATGACGGAAAGATTATTCAATTGCTCCAAATTAATGCCAGACCTGCCCAAATTACATATATTTTATATTATATTACTTTTATGAATTATTAGGCTGAAATATTCTATTCAAATTCTAAATCTATCAAAATTAAAGATTAAAATAAAGAAATATACATAATCGTTTACCTAATTAAATATTTCTCTGTATCTTCCAATTTGGTAGAATTCATTATCGAGTTGTTTACGACGGCTTTGAGATAATTGGAATTACTTTGAAGATCTTTCAACTTTTTGATAGCATCCTGCGAAATTAAATGTAAAATGTGAAATTACTCGAAGAAATATAAATTATTCCAAACGAATGTCGTGCAAAAGATCGAATGTGTACGTACCTTACGTAGCAATGGAAAAGAATCTATCGATTAAAATATAATTAATATAACTTACTTTGTAATTTCCCTTTGCGTTATAACAGTGTCTAGTATGCATGTTCTTTGAAATTTTCTGCAGTAAAGTAAACATTTGAGAATTCATTTATTATATTATCGGCCAAGTTAATAATAAAAATATTAGAAAATATTTTTTCTATGTATCTTATATCTAATAAAGTTCAAAAGTCATCATCGAACCGATAAACATAAAAATATGCTGAAAAACAATAATTACAATCCTTAGATAATTCTTACCACAAGAAAATGAAAAGAATAATAACAACAACAACAACAACAACAAAAACAATAATATTTCATGGTGAAATAATTTTTTAAATATACATTTCTCTTTTAATTAACAATATTCATTATTAGGAGGAACTTTCAAAACGAATAACGTTGAAAATTTAATCATTGGAACATTTTATGCACGCAAAATGCAATAAACGATTATGCATGCTATTTAATTGAAACGAAGAAATTCTATTTTTTTATTTTCTTTTTATTTTTTTATTTCTTTTTCAATTATTATCACGAATTCTAGTCACGTGGTATAAAATGGCGTACGATTGCGTCATTTATGTACTAGAGTCAAGTTCCATATGCGTCTTGAAACCTATTTAATTCCGATATACAAACGTATGTATGTGTTTACTAATTGCAATTACATGAAAAAAAGAAAATATTAGTGATAAAAATTATACATACTTGTTGTAAATAAAATATTAGACGGAGATAATGAGAGATGATAATAAATTATATAAACCAAATGTGGATTATATATATATATATATATATATATATATATATATATATATATATATATATACATATACATATAACCTATTAGATTCAATATACAATTTTTACATTCATCGGTATTCTACGTACTTTTTGGAACTATACACACACACACACACACACACAACACCACACACACACACACCACACACACACACCACACACACACACAATGTAAATGCCGTGACTCTGCGCGCGCGTACTTATCTATTTTTCATATATATAACATATGACACTTGTAAAGTGTTAAAAAAAGATTTGATATTTTTTACGTTATCTTCTTTCGCCTATCCAATCGTATTATCTGTTGACAGATTATCGGTTTAAGCGTTCAATGATGGCTTATATGTCGATAAATTCTGGCACAACGCGTAAAATGTCCTTTGGTTTTAATGGAAAGATGAATGGAGTCGAGGGTAAAACTCCTTTTTTAATCGGAGTTTCGGGTGGTACAGCAAGTGGAAAGGTCAGTAATCTTTTTAAAATGTTAATGACGATATATATGTGTATATATATATATATATATATATATATATATATATATATGATATTTTATTTGTCCGTTCTATTTAGTCGACCGTATGTAAGCGTATAATGGAAAAATTGGGCCAGGTTGACATGGATCATATGCAACGGCGAGTTGTTTGCATCTCCCAAGATAGTTTTTATCGTGAACTTACGCCAGCTGAGAAATTAAAGGCTGAGAAAGGACAGTACAACTTCGATCATCCGGACGCATTCGATAACGATATGATTTTGCTGACTCTGCAAGATATACTTGCAGGCGTCAAATGTCAGATACCGGTATATGATTATAGAACCAACAGTTTGTACGTGTTTCAATTAATTATAATGCGTACGCGTAATGTGTACTCGTGCGTACCCATAATTTTTTGTCTTTTTTCTAGAATGAAGGATCAGGTAACAACGATATACCCGGCAGACGTAGTCTTGTTCGAAGGAATTCTAGTTTTCTACTTTCCTAAAATAAGAGAATTATTTCATATGAAGTTATTCGTAGATACAGACTCGGACACCAGATTGGCTAGAAGGGGTATTATTTATCAACTTTTCATATTATATAAGCGTATTTATATGCATTTATAATACTTATGTTATATACAATAATTATTATTGTTATTTCAGTACCCAGAGACATAAATGAAAGGGGGAGAGATTTAGATTATGTATTAAATCAATATATGAACTTTGTGAAGCCAGCATTCGAAGAGTTTTGTTTACCTACCAAAAAGTTTGCCGATGTTATTATCCCTAGAGGGGCAGATAATACAGGTAATTATTTTTATATTATATATAAAGTAATTAGATAATTGCGATCAAACAAATTCTTAATACGATGAAATATTACCACGAGTAAAATTCAATTCAATTCATTATTCGAACAAAGATCGTAAAGATATTAATTGGATCATTTTTCCATACGTATAAACTATTTATAAATAATATTATATTTATGATCATATTTCATTTAGTTTTTGTTTGATAATCTTTTACTATATATTTATTTTAGTAAGTAAATAGTTATGAAAACTTAATTTTTGCAAGCATCATAATAAACTGCTTATCCTATAATTATCCAACTTGCACCTGACGTGTAAAAATTTAAGTATCAAATTGGAGTCTCCTTTATTCGCATTCAAAATCGACGATATTATTTTACAAAAGTAAATAATATAATTTGTTGTTGATATAAGTTGTATAAATTGTTTAGGTGCAAGTTTGGATTTTCAGGACACCTCTTATATTTATATTATGTATTAATCGTCCATACTTCAGTAAATTTTGTTGCCGTTATGGATGCTGCCTGGTGTGTAAAGATAATATTATATTTTCAACTTATCACCGCTTTAAACATTAAAATAAAGCAGAAAATTAATGGCATCTTCTAAAAGCATACATGGTTTTGGTTATTGTATGTTTGCAGTGGCAATAGATCTAATAGTGCACCACATCTGGGACATATTACGCTTGAAAAAGGCTGAAAAATCAACCGGGCAGCATCCATACATCTGTCAGCATAGGCGTACTTTGGCTTCATCCGACACACTCAGCATATGATTTGAGAAAATAACACACGATGAAATTAATTACATGCACTGCATCTTTGCACTAGTAAACTGCATATTTCTTACGCAGTAACCTCGCATCTGTTGCTTTTTATACTTATTATGCTCGTTCTGTGCGTGTACATGTAATAAATACTACATACGCACGCTCACTCGTATTAAGTCAATGTTATGTGCTTACACTTTTTACTTTAAAAATGATCATCGTAAATTAACCCAAATAGCATCTTTTTTTTTTTTTTTTTTTTTTTTTTTTTTTTTTTTTTTTTTTTTTTAAACAGATTGCATTACATTTATACTAAGTAATACTTCATGAACCATTTCTTTTCCAAACTAATATAACGAAAACAGGTTTGAGAGAGAGAGAGAGAGAGAGAGAGAGAGAGAGAGAGAGAGAGAGAGAGAGAGAGAGAGAGAGAGAGAGAGAGAGAGATAAAGAGAGCATTTAAAATTTTCTTATAAATGTTAGCTTTTATTTTACATATAATATGTTATATGTTTATATTACTGTCTAATTAGACATATGCACGTTTATATATTTATAAATAAGGATGTCAAAGTATTACTATTTAGAAGAAATAGCTTTAAGTATTTTATACATATGTGTTCACGCTCTTACAAATCGATATTATGCACTCTCATTTGTAAAAATTAAAGTTTCCCTTTAATCATATTTGTCCAATTTTGCATAATACAATTAATCATGAAATGTAAATGAGCATAATTAAGTAAATTGTAACTTAATATTCTTATTTTCATATATTAGGCGCATAATATTATCTTACTCGTATTCAATATTTGAACGTTATATACTTTATAATTATTTTATCACATAAAATTTTATTTATCGCCAAGAAATTTCTTATTTATATAACACAATTTGATTTTCTTTTGGTAATTCACTTATTACAACTAAGTAATTAAATAGATAAAATAAAACGAAATAGCAAGTACCGCCTTGCTCTCAATGAACTCCAATGTAAATTACAAAATAAATTGCATAATTTGATATACTTTAAATAAACGTATATGTAACATAATATCATAATAAAAACATTAAACAAAATTTTTTAGTTATTCAAGAAGTAACCTTTAACCGTATATTATTGACTCGTTACACTTTGTTACAGTGGCAATAGATTTGATAGTGCAACACATAAGAGACTTCTTAAGCAATCGTGGTAGAGTAACTGTGGAACCTGAGAGTTCGATAAGCAGAGCCGAAGGATTGTTCAAGAGGCCACATTAATGCTGACGATTTTAGTTTTTCTTTTAATAAAAATATTACGTTAGGGTTTATTTTTTAGAACTATAGGATTAAAGAGTTATAAAAAGTCTTTTATAAAAAGAAAGATTATTATTTTTGTGGAAAATATTTATAGTACTTTATAAAGAATGCTTGCATTTTTAATATATAACAGATTATCATTTCAAAATTGCACTTTAATTAATTAATATGAAGATTCAAATTTAGTACAGATTTATATAACAAAAGTACAAGCAATACTTATTATAAAGTTATTATAATATTGTTTCCTTCTTCATTCTTACTTATTTAATCACATGTTATATTAAAAAAAAATTAGATTTTACCTCCACATTGAAAGTGTCATATTTTTATTTTTCGTGTGTGTATATATATATATATATATATATATATATATATATATATATATATATACCGATGGAAAAACTTGAAATATGTAAATGGATAACAAAATTGTATAATACCAGTAAAGATTTCAATATGTGGAAATAAAATGAAAGAATGAAGTATTATTTAATAGAAAGGAAAGCATTTGTACAGCGTTAACGAATGTATTTAAAAAGAGGAAGAAAGAAAGAAAAAAAAGTTAATAATATCTATCATGTACGTATAATTTAAGTTTATATATATATATATATATATATATATATATATATATATATATATATACACATACATACACTTAAGACCACACAGTGGCTGCCTTGCATACTTAAAAACCATTTCTCCTTCTAGTACATTCAAAGGAGCGTTTGATTTTATTTTTGTAATAACAGGTTTATATTTGTTCTCCGTAGTCTTCTAAGGTGTTGATGATTAAAATTTATCTGTTTTTTTTTTTTTTTGAATTACAAATATTAGATCAATACGATAATGTTATGTCATAAATAATAAAAAAATATTCTCCTTTATTAATTTTAAATCTCTCCCTTTTTAAATTATTTCAATGCGATAACTTTCTCGATATGATCCTTGAGAGTTTCTAATTGACGCATGGTTTCCGGATCTAAAGCCGGTATATTTGACATGCGTAATCCATCATTGGGTAGCAAGGACATAACGTTTCCATTGCTTAAAGGTACGTTAATATTTGCAGTTTTATCTGGATTGATGGCAGAAACTAATAAAGGACTGCCTTGCATACTTAATACCATTTCTCCTTCACGCGGACGCCTGAGTACATTCATAGGAGTATTTGGTTTTACTTTAGGAGTAATAAGGTTATACTCATTCTTTGCTGTCTTGGAAGGTGCTGGTGTTTTATATTTATCTGTTTTTAATTCAGATTTGGTATAGGATGATTTATAAGTTATATCAGCTAAAGCTGATTGACGATTGTTAGAGCAACTACGAGTTACTCTTCTTGGTTTACCTTCAGAAACTAATTTTCTAGCTCTCGATGCACGAGACATCCGTGATGTAGATGTTGCCGTTGTACCTTCTGTTACGTAACCATCATCAGACGTTGTTGTACCACGTTTAGAAGGTATCTTTACTTTTACAGTTGCCGGCAGACAATGGTCATTACCGGAGGCCGTAGCTTCGTCATAATTTTCTCTGTCATCTTCTTTCCACGTAAAGTATTTATTTAAAGTCTCTTGCTTCAATTCTTCTGGTATACCAGCTTCTTTAAGGTTGTGATAAGTTTCATAACTTTTGATACGAAATTTAGTTTCATTTTCCAACTTATTAATTCTCAATTTCGCTTTCTTTTGAAAATCTTTTAAAAACAAATATGATTCTTCAAAAGATTCTCGATTTTCTTTGGATTTACCATTTTGTTTCGTACGTGGCATGTTTCTTAATTCGTAAAATATTGGCAAAAATAAAGCAAAACGATTGTAATCACAATATTATAAATAATAACTTAAATCAATCTAACGGACTTTATTCACTTTTTCATATGATCAAGCGAACCCAATTTGAAAATTCTACTTAATGCTATGGACAGTTTCAATCGAATAAATCACTAACAAGAAGCCTTATTGTTAGGCTATATAGAGGTTTATAAACAGCGTTGCCCTCTAATGTGAACAAATTCAACTAAATACGAAAATATTTATAACGATTATTTTATAATATAAATTTACGAAACCATTACAAATTGTACAATCAATTGTTGAGTTTAAGAAACTATAAATATCGATTAATTATTCTCTTAATGATATTTACAACATGTATTTCGAACACCGTTAATACGAAGTACGTTGGTGTACGTTATTAGAATGTTTAACGTGATTGGATAATTTCATGTGTACAAAATATGTTAGATCGATTATCGTTTCTTTACGTCAACTTTGCAATCGTTATAAACAATTTCATATTTCGAAGTTTGTACTATAAATAATTACTTTTTGTTGTTGTTGATGTTGTTACATAATGAATACTAATAACGCAAACTTCAATTTTACTTCTGATTATAAACGAAACGAACGAGAGGAAATGTTAATAGGACCGCCGTTAGATTATTCATTCAAAAAAGCGACTAATGTAAATGGTATGTGCATACAATAATAATATAATTTCTTTCTTAATTATCTGACTTATAAGTAATTAATAAATATCAATACTAATAAAAAAACAATTACTAACCAATTAAAAGAACTAGTTAATCAACAACCTCAGACGATACGAACGGTTAAAGCACCAATACGAACGTCCAAAGATCGTTTTGCAACAAGTACGATATGGTTGAGTAATAATTTATTAACATCCATGGAAGGACTTGAAAATCTTTGCAAAACGGTTCTAGAAGATCCAACTTCTTTGAGTTGGTTAGATCTTTCATTTAATGAGATCAACGAAATTGGAGATGATATCGCAAAGTTTTCTAATTTAAAGATCTTATATTTACATGGAAATAATATTTCAAATATAAAGGATGTATTAAAATTACGAAAACTATGTAATATGAGAGCCTTAACGTTACATGGCAATCCGATAGAAACTTTACCTAATTATAGAGGTTATATAATCAACATTATGTCGCAATTAGTCAATTTAGATTTTTCGCCAATAACTAAGGCCGAAAAGAAACGAGCATTACCTACTGGATTTTTTAAAATAATAGAATCCGCTAAGTAAGCGTATATATTTACATTTTTAATTGTTTATAAATTATTGAATTTTTTGTTTGCGTAAAATTAACCAATAGAAATAACGTATCATATATTTATTCATTAATTTGTATCTGGTGCTCATAATTTTTAAATAAATATTATAAAATTATTAAATTTTCTATATAAAACGTTAGATTACTCTATTCTTTCTTTGTCTTTTACTCGGTGCCGTAAGATAGAATTTGAAGATCCTCGTGAAATAATTTGAAATTTGTTAATTAAATTCAATGTTGTTATATATGATATCAATAAATTGCATAAATTGTCATAGACAAAATACACGTGATTATTATTAATTCTCGTAATATGATAAGTTATTTTTATTTTGTATACGCGATGCATCGATTACTTCAATCTTGATTGCTTTATATCCGTATTGATTCGTCACGAATTCATTTCTATTGGTCGATGAATCATACGAACGTTTTGATTGGTCCAATACGAAATGGCGATTTCTCGCGAGATGGTATTACAAACTATTTATATAAATTATATAATGGCAATAGCGCCAAAATTGTGCTATGGCAAAATTACAAACTAATAACTGCCACATTGGCTCTCAGTTTGGTGGTACCTTCCTATTCTTATAGATTATGGTTTACAAATGCTCATGTAACCTTTTTAACTATTAATACAAATAATCTAAAAGATATTATATACGATTAAATTATTGCGGAACATTATTAAAATTTTTTAAACTATCGTTAAATATTTATGATGTTATTATATCCTTGGTATAAGTATTTCCATAAATAATAAATCATTTTTAAAATATCTATGTATCCTATGTAAGCGTGTGTGTATGTACGTGATATGAAATCATTTTTGTATAACTTTTTGATACCAAAACATGAGAAAAAACGATTAAAAATGTATTAAAAAATGTTCGATGCTTTTGTTTTTTAACAATTAATATTATTCGCTATCAATTTGAATAAAGTATTGCATTACGATTACAACAATTTAGTTAACGTATAGAACTACTAGAGGCGCTGTAAACAGTGTAAAGTGACATAAGATTAATCCGTTGGTCGTTCAGGATCGTCGATTGATAGTAATTAATTGTTGGAAAACATATCTTTCTACATATGATTGAAAATAAGTGCAATATTTTATCTTAAATCTATCTTTCTTGATATTTTTCTAATATTTAAGATTAATACATATGTACATTCGCATATGTAGGTTGCATACGCATACAAACCGCACGTACACATATACGTCTCTTGCGTTCGCGCACTCTCTCTCTCTCTCTCTCTCTATAAATATATATATATATATATATATATATATATATATATATATATATATATATATATATAATTTGTGTGCTGTGTGTACGCGCGCGCGCGCGTGTGTGTGGTGTGTGTGTGTGTGAACAATAATGTGAGTTTGCTGAAGTGAATCGTGTACTGATTTTCATTGCAAGCTGAATTGTCTGTATTGGCGCTCGGTTTTTATTAATGACGTTTCAAGTGTAACATATAATTAAGAATAATGGGTGTTGGCCTTAAACCATTAGAGTTTACTGATTGTTTAACCGATAGTCCGTATTTTCGAGAAAATCTACATTATCATGAACGTGAATTGGAAAAGACCAGCCAGCAGATTAAACGTCTCATCAAGGAGGTCAAAGATCTACTGTTAGCCGCTAAGAGTAAGTTGCGCCGCATAGGATAGGATCACGCATATTGTTACTGCATGTATGCAACAGCTGCTATATTTTCGTTTGTTTGTAAAAGAGTATTATTCGGTGACAGTTTAACTATCTAGATCATTTTCTAAATATTATTCTATAGTTGTCAAATTTTTTTTCTTTCTTTTTTTTTTTTTCCCTTATAGCGATCATATTAACGTTTATTATTATTATTATATATGTCGATGTTTTTTATTTTATATAGAATAATTATTCTCTTAGCGCACATAGATAATATCAATTATTTTACTATTAGCTTGCAAATCGACCAATCGGTCAAGCAACGTTTCTTACTCCTTTTTATGTTATCTACTAACCATTTTATTATGGGTCAAGCGATATTAATTTCGTGTGCTTCATAACGCTAGAAAAACATATTTTTCTACTTCTTCTCTTATGTTTTTCTCTTCATACTTTTATATCTAATTCGCATGGAATAAAATTTTACATGAGATTGTGATGGTTTTGTAGATTTATCCCGAGCCCAGCGAGCATTTTCTAAAACACTGCAAAATTTTAGTTTCGAATGTATCGGAGAAACACAAACAGAAGATGAAACTCACATATCGCAAAGTTTAAAGGAATTTGGTAAACTGATAGCATCAATAGAGGATGAAAGGGACCGCATGGTATGCACAATATATATTCAGTATATAATATATAAAGTAAATCTTAAGTTGATATAATAAATGTGACATCTACTAATCGTTTGTAACGTTATTAAAATGAACTAAAGAACAGGCAGTAGATGACAATTTTGTAAATATATATATATATATATATATATATGTATAACAAAGGAACACATCTTACAAGAAGAACGCATCGATAGAAATGTTTTCGATTGGTTTTACAAATGATACGTACATTTAAAATTATTTATCGGTTTTTATAAGAAAACTTAAAAGAATACATACGTTTATATTGCTTAAATCAATATGTATAATTGACTTTACATATTATTTATTTAAAAGTAACTTATAAAAAAGTTTCTTATTATTTTTGTTAATATTTAAAAAAATCACATATTATATAGTAAAAAATTTGTGATATGTTATGTTTCAATTGCTATCCGTTTTATTCCATTTATTCTTCTAATTGCACTTTGTTTATTCTTTGCTTGCATACACTCTAGAGTGAAAATCAACTGTGGGTCCATTTGCAGCATATATAAATTAAAACGTTCAATGACATTATGACGTAAGACTTATTCGTTATATTCCTGGACAAATTCAGTTAATGGTTAAAATTTGTAATATTGTATACATCATTTGTTTTTTTGCATGTCGAGTGTCATATATATTAACGCATAAAAAGCAGCACAGACATTATGGTAATATGCTGGAGACTCGTTCTTAAGAAATAGGATCAAATCTTGTGCATTTATTTATGTCGAATTTAGTAAAATCTAGATAAAAATAATTGTACAAGACCTCTAGCAGAGAATCATAATTTACATTCTTTAATACTAATTAGTTTACTACCATAATATATTGAGTTCAATTTTCTTTATAATTCGATATCAAAATAGTTGAAAATTAGCCCCACATAGTTGTAGAATTTGTAAATTGTCTTTTTTACTTTTGTTAACAAATTTATATGAACAATAATTGTTTAATAGTTACTAGACGTAGTGGCATATTATTTTCAATGGGAAGAATATTTTTTATACGATCAATATATTTTACTAATTTATAGTTTTTATACAGGCATAATATTTCAATTTACATACGATACTTTATTATAAAATTATTTTCAAATTTATCCATTGTAAATACGTATTTTAATATTTATAAATTTTTTAACTTTATTCTAAAAATATTCCAAGGACAAATATTACATTAAATAATCTTCAAACGGCACGATTATATCCATTACGTTTTACTTGTATCATTTATCTTAATTTATGTTGCTTTTGATATTTATAATTGGTTTCTGGCAATATTATTTTTTCAGCTTGAACGTGCTTATGATCAAATTATACTTCCTTTGGAAAACTTCAGAAAGGAACATATTGGTGGTGTTAAGGTAGATATTTTTTGTTTCTATTTATCATATTTTTTAATTATTTTTATTTCTGACACTTGGAAAAGAAGAATGCACGCACGCACACACACACACACAAAACTTCAATTTCTATACCTTTTCTTTGCTTCGTAGGACGGGAAGAAAAAGTTTGAAAAACAGACTATTAAGTTTTGTCAAAGTCAAGAACGTTACCTAAATTTATCGACAAAAAAACAGGACAATGTTCTACAAGAGGTATATGCAGAAATTATTATTTGCTTAATATATATATGTAATATAAAAATTATTAAAATGCACATTAACGTGTGGCATAAAA
This sequence comes from Dolichovespula sylvestris, assembly GCA_918808275.2. Taxonomy (NCBI): domain Eukaryota; kingdom Metazoa; phylum Arthropoda; class Insecta; order Hymenoptera; family Vespidae; genus Dolichovespula; species Dolichovespula sylvestris. The sequence goes on from OU964977.1 coordinate 5,915,678, forward strand.
ATTTATAGGCGGATGCAACGTTGGAAATGGCCAAAAGACATTTTTGCCAGGCTAGTTTAGAGTATGTGTTCTTGTTGCAAGAGGTTCAAGAACGAAAGAAATTTGAATTTGTCGAAACAGTGCGTATAATAGTAATAATATGATTATATAAGCATTTTTTTTTTTTGTCGTTTAATATTTACTTATAAATATATTGCAGTTACTAAGTTTTATGTTTGGTTGGTTAACGTTCTACCACCAAGGTCACGAAGTAGCAAAGGATTTTAAACCGTACATGACTGAATTACAGTTAAAAATACAAAAGGTTTGTTATCTTTATCATAATTATATATATATATATATATATATATATATATATATATATTTATTTATTTAAAAAAAATTAATTATTTGAATAATAACGTAGTATTATTGCTGCATTTTTTGTTTAAAATACTTGCAACTTTATTAATCTTATGCATTTTAATAAGAGTGATTTTATTCCGTGTACTGCAATATTACTATATAAAAATAACTATGGAAACAAAAAATGTGCTTTAAGAGCACTAACATAATATTTAACATCTAGTAGTTATTGGTGTGGTATACGCAAATCTTACAAATATGTATTCGTTACAGCAGCACGCCATTGCTCTTTAAATATATATCATTTTAAATCAACGTTTATCAATAATATATAACGCGAAGCAAATTAATACGACGCACTAATGTTGGTCATATTTCATTAATTTTCGCAATTTTTTCTTTTTTTTTCTTTTTTCTTTTTTTTTTTTTATTTGACATTACATGTTCCGAATATAATTAGGATAACAGCATGAAGAATTGCCCACTAATTTTTTACTTTATGTGTGCGTATTTTTACAAGACTAGAGAGAATTTTCTTGCCACCCGGGATAAAACCGAGTCACTTATGAATAAAATGAAGGATATGAAAAAGGTATGTGTGTTCTCCGTTATTAAAACTTTCAATATTACATGCTTTGTATTGGAAGCAATTTTATTATGGATTTGGGATTATATTCTTCTTAAACGTGCATGATAAATGACGTATCGACGATAAAATTACGTATTACCAACCAATTGAAATAGAGACATAATCTACGTAAGAAGTAGCGTAAGGGTACATTTATTGTATTATTTGTTTCTTATAGTCCGCAGTGGAGACTGGATTGAACAAACTACATTCGCGCGAAGGATATTTATTTTTAATGGAAAAAAGTAAATGTTTTTATTTCTTTAAATCGCATAAACGTTGCTGAAAATTTTATCGTGTATAACGAATGACATAATATATTTATAATAATATTTTAAAATATTATTATTTCAGAGGCTTTTGGCACAACATGGACGAAACAATATTGTACATATCAGAAGGATACAAAGGAATTTACAATGATACCATACAATCAACTTACAGGCAAATTTGTAAGTAATATTTTTTTAGCGATATGAAGATTTATTTCATTATAATTGTATAATTTAATGAATTTTATCGTACCATGTCAAACAGAGTAGTAAAGAAACTCTGACGCTAGCATCGTGTATAAGGCGTATGTCGGATACAATTGAAAAGCGCTTTTGTTTCGATATCACAGCTATCGATAAGTAAGTGATTTTATGCTACTTTGATTTCGTAAAGACGGAGAAAAGTATATCGTAAGATCTTTATTTTTAGGCCCAATGTGACATATACATTTCAAGCATTATCCGAAGAAGATAGAAAATTATGGATGGATGCGATGGACGGTAAAGAACCAGTAAGTGTGATCAAAATAATCTTCTGATAAATAATTAAGCGTTATATATTACCGTTGGCTTGAGATATAATAGATTTGTGTATACAATTTTTAACACTTTATTTTTTTTTTTTTTTTTAGAGTTATCCTTTAGTAGGAACGTCGGTTAAAACGGAAGAAAATATTTTGGACGAAACTGGATTCATGTTTGTATCTAAATGTATTACAGTCCTGGAAGACAGAGGTAGAATCCTTTTTGATATTTCTTTACAATTAATGATTGAAATTACTAGTGTAAATGAGTCTGCGCGTTTTGATATTAATAATTTACGAGTGAGATGATTAATAAGGGCAATTTTTGTTCAGGTCTAGAAGAACAAGGTCTATATCGAGTCGTTGGTGTTGCCTCTAAAGTAAACAAACTCTTGGCCATGGGTCTCGACAGAAGAAAATTAGAAAAACTTTCTCTGGAAGATCGTTTTGAATGGGAAAGTAAAACCATAACCAGTGCGTTAAAAACATATTTACGAACACTTTCCGAACCATTGATGACTTTCCGATACTATAACAGTTTCATTTCAGCTGCGAGTGCGTATAGGTATTCTTTATCGTGTTATTTTATTTGCACTTCAGTTTAGTAGTGCTATTTATTACGTTGATTCGATTGAAAATAAATTCACCAACACATTGCTTTTCTTATATAAGTGCACTTTGATACGTTATCTCTTAGTAAGATAGAATATATTGTTTAATCTGCCCGATAGAACACGAAGTGAAAGAGACGCGAGTAAATGAAATACATGGTCTTGTCTATCGGCTACCAAAGACAAACTTCAATATGCTGACCTTGCTTATACCCCATTTACACAGGTAATATAAACACGCGCACGAATGTGGAGTGATTTTTAATTAGGCCGATACTCGATTATCATTTATTTGTCATTTTTATCTTTACAGCGTGGCAAATAAAAGTGATAAAAATTTAATGACGGTTGGTAATCTAGCTGTCTGCTTTGGCCCGACGTTATTGAGGCCGGAGGAAGAAACAGTGGCCTCTATAATGGACATTAAATTTTACAATATCGTAGTAGAGATATTAATCGAAAACTGCGAAGTAATAATAGCCGGTCCTCCGCAAGATATTTTACGCACGACACAAATTATACAAAGTATGGTTACGTCTAAAGTAATGACCGAAGCAGACGAGGGTCCAACTACCTCTGGAAACGGAACAGCGACGACGACAACAACAACCTCTTTGTTAAGATATCCACCAGTGCATAGTTCTGTTTCTATACCACATACGCATGTAACTCTTAACCACCTCATTTTCATATATTCGTCCTTCGAAGATAATTAAATATATATCTCTATAATTAATTTTGTTATTATATATGTAGCACGTTACAAGATCCTATTACGACGGGCCCTTGTCAGTTACGACCAAGTCGCCTTCTATGGACGATAGAAAAAATGGTGATTACGAAGACGTCGTAGTAGATCCGAGTAGTCATCGTATTCCTGCATTTATAGAGAATCGAAGTGGACGAGTCAAATTGACTAATTCGAATCTTATGTACCATTCGGCGGACAAAGGTTACACACATCTTACTCAAATATTTTATTATTATTTATTATAATAATCGATGTGCGACGTCTATTATAATTATATTTTCAGTGCTTACCAGTGGTAACACGAGTAGTTCGAGCGAATCAATTGCATCGGATCCACATCCATTTACGACAAATATACCGGTCAAACAAAAGCGTGGTGGAACTGCAATGTCATCGACGCATTATCCTGCTAATTATCCACGAAGTAATCCCACAATATCTATGTAAGTCAATTGTTTGGGGGGGGGGGGGGTGGAGAAAAAAAGAAAAAAAAAAAACAAATCCATCAGCAGAGTGCGATATAAAAATATTAAAAATTATTATTTCTCGTCAGCGCTAATACATCACCGAGTAGCGGTCGTTCGAGTCCTGGCCAAATGCCTGGAATCTGGTATATAATTTTAGTATAAGTATTTTTAATATATTTCGATATATTCTTTATTATTATTTTACCTTGACTTTATAGATTGTATGTATTACTTTGTTTTTCCTTTTTTCTTTTTTTTTTTTTTTTTTTTTTTTTTTGTTTTAGGAGAGTACGAACATTGTATGCCTGTTTGGCTGAAGGCGACGGGGAACTATCGTTTGAACCAAATCAAATTATTACAAACGGTAACAGTTTTTTTTTTTTTTTTTTTTTCCTTTTTAAGTAAAACTTGTTTCCCTCTCGATATATCTTTGTTATTCGTTGAATTTAATTATTATGATAAATTACTTACAGTTAAGGCTTCCTTAGAGCCTGGATGGTTGGAAGGCACCTTGAATGGGAAAACAGGACTAGTTCCAAAAAATTATGTTGAACAGTTACCCTGAAGTTAAAGTAACCAAAGAGTGCCTGTGTCGCATGAAATCATATTTACATTCCCATATGCACACATATCTTACCGCTGCATGTAGTTTTATATATAGCGGACAAGATTCTCATACGTGAAACGCATAATCGTGATTCTATATCTTTCTTTGGGTACAACGTACTGTAAGGTTTAATGCATGAATCGTATTCCTTGGTGTGTGGAGATTATTCGAGCTAGGAGCCGTTACGTTTTGGCAATCGCAGAAAAGAAAAACAAACGATGATCGAGCGATGCGTTTCTTTCTAAGGGACTCGATTACGGATGTGTATCCTTTTATACGGAAAGCTAAATTAATTCATTCTATCGCACCGAGCAAAAAGAGAACTTCCTTACAGTACATAGTCAATTATACTTATTATACATTTGTATGTAAACGTACACTTATTTATTAGAAAAACATTTTTTCTCTCTTTCTTTTTTAGCAATTATGCTGTATATAAAGTTACGTATAGAAAATATAATGCATACACGAATCTATAATAGAATTAATAATATATCTAATATATATATGTGTGTGTGTGTGTGTGTGTGTAAGTAAATTTTTACTGAGGATATTCCATCAATCATATATTATATATATCACACATCATACATACATACATATAGGGTGCCCCAAAACCGACAATTGACCTTTAAGAGAAATTTCCCTTCCCCCCGAAAGGGAAAATTTTGGAGACGAAAGTTCCTCTGTCATTTTTTTTCGGTCGTTATTTACCTAATTATTTAACAACCAAGTCGAACAATCCCGTTCGCGTTGCACTACGATACCCGAGAATCGTCGTTGCCCATATCCTATAGTAGAGGCATTTACGCGATTAGATGCGATTTGTATGCCAATTAAAAATCGCCTAATAGTTATAATAGATAAACGAATAGAGGAAGATATACTTGGCTCGAGTGTAGAGCCAAACTACCGGCATCTCGAGGACAACGATGAGTTGTGGTGGTGTCTATTTTTATTTCATTTCCTGTGTTTCTCGTTCGATCAATTTGATCAAATAATGGTGGTGCGCTGCCAGCGTCCATGGGATCGATCGACTCAATCGTTAAATAACTTACTATCGGTGAAGAATAACAGAATAAAAAGGTGACGAAATTATTATCATCACCAAGTTTTATCCTTTTTATAATTCTCTCAAAGATCAATTATGATCAGTTTTGGGACACCCTGTACACGTTCGCACGCGCGCACGCGTCCACACACACACACACATTTTTAGAAATTTCTTGAAACAATAGTCTTTTTTCTCACGATTATTTGAATTGCTGTATTATATAATATAAAACATAGTATATAGCAATAATCATAATGTGATATGAAGTAAACAAATATAAGTTATAATTGTTACTCCATTATGCTTTTACGAATCATATTTAACATCATGTACATCAAATGAAATGTCATAATGTATTATCGATAAGTACTATAAATGATTGTCAAAGAGACAAAATATATATAAATATAAATATAAATATAAAAACATGTTCATTTTTTTTTTATAAGGGTCTTTATTACTAGATCGCCGACTACCTAATATAACTATTATTTATATATTTATTAAAATTTTCTTATATCCTATAATCGTATAAATGCTAAATTTGTAAATGTTAACACATTTACGCGATATGATGAAAGTTGCAAATTTTTTTTATCGAAATAAAAAATATATATCAAAAATGTATTCTTATTCGCTGTATTGCCCGCTAGATAATATATCAAGATTTATAAGATTATCATGTGAAAATAGAGCAAAGGCAAAGGCAGATAAATGTACTCGATTTCAATTTATTTCGTGTGATGATTTAATAATCATCTTAGTAGTCTTTTTTTATCTTACCGCGCGCGCGCGCGCGCACGCGTGAAATCAATAAAAGGCAGCGATATAGCAAACATTTCTAAAAAGATAAAATATATTATCGAATAGTCTTATAAATAGTTATCGTATTAATATAAGACTTGTAATTTTAGAAATGTATACTTTCAATTATTGTCAAAGATGCGTATGGTGTATTTGTATATGTTAAAAATATATTTTATATTGATATTAATTTTTCTTTGATTATATCATTAGTACAGCCTTTGAATTAGTAAAATTGTATACAAATGCATTTAGTTAGATAATCTTTTTGTTAATTGCATTAAATGAATCTTCATTGCTAAACAACCTGCTTTCAAAGCATTCCTTTCTACGCTATTCCATATAATACTCATAAATAAAGCATAACACAGTAACGCAGTCAAAAATAAGCGACCTATATTAAGACCTATACATATACCTATGGATGTAGTAGAAGAATCTAATCCCATCGACCAAATTATTGGTACAATAAGTAAAAAAACAGCTAGTAAATACCAGAAGCACTGATAACGTACAGATATCATGGCAGATTCGCATATTCTAATTGCTTCTTGTAAGGGTTCTCTTATGTCGATATTATCAATTTTATATATTCCTAAGATCAAAACAAATATATATATACATACATACGCGCGCACACATACATACATATATACATACATGTATATATGTATATAATTAATAGATCATTATATGTATGTTGTATTTTAAAGTTCGTAACTCACCATTTGTTAATTTCAAACTTGCCATAATAGCCTCGTGATCTGAATAACTACAATTTTTATTAGGTACTCTTTCAGGAAAAGGTTGTTGATAATTTGTTACGTTAATCTAAAGATAAAAAAGAAAAAATTATAACGAGTCATAATTTGAACTAAATTAATATATGTTACATAATAATAGAACACCTTAAAATTTGGCGAACATAAGTATAAAATATGGTCTATACGTTTTCCTTCCGGTTCCTTTCTTGCAACTCTTGCGCTCGTGTAACTATTTCTGGCACATTCATTGGTCCCTACATTACCGAAGCTATTCGAGCAAGCATCCGTTAAGCCAGCAACGCCGCATATAATTTTATAAGCCAAATCTTGTGGCTCGGCATTAAGATCGCCACCTAATATCACAGCGTCCGAACCACCGCTTGTCATTCTAATAAATTGTGCCGTATCAAATGCTTGCAAAACTCTATGCGATGCGTACTCGTCGTGTTCTTTATTATATTCCGCGTGTAACTGTGATTAACATCATTTCACGTTCGCGCATAAAAAAATATTCCCCTAAGTTAACCTTGTTTTCCATAATATTTCTATTTTATATAAATTATAGATTTATTAATTCGGAGAAATTAAAATACACGACTTACGTGTGCGGAATAAATATTGATATTGATATCCTCAATTTTAATCTTACAAAGGCCAACACCTTTACCACCAAACCAATCGCCGTGATGTATTTTGTGAAAATAGCCGTTTAAAGGCCACCTATGAAACATTACATCTTCAATACAATATTTAGAGAAGATACAAACCCCAGATCCTAGAACACCGCTAAAAATAATAAATAAAGCATATTTACAGTGAAATTATAAAATAAGCATTGATAATTATAAAGAGCGATTTAAAATATTCGTTCTCTACCTAGTTTTAACGTGCTTTATTAACATATATTGTACATTGAAAATACGATCGATCGAATAAAAAAAACTTTAATTCTAATATATTTGTCACGTACCTATGAAAATAATGCGAATACGGAAGTTTTTCTTGTACTTTTGTTCTAATCATTTTAAAATCATCGATAGACCAAACTTCTTGTAACGATATTATATCATATTCTTCGGTTGAAAGCTTTTCAGCGATAGCTTCCATACGAATTTTTCTATTTTTTGAAACATACGGTATACCCCTATAGATATCATATATGTTAGTTCGAAACGAGTAGAAGAGAATAATTAAACACAAATTGCAAACATTTTTATTTCGATGAACATAAACTTACCAACAATTCAATGTTAGAAAATTGATACTAGCCTCGCGTGACATCATTGAAAAATTATATGAAAAAAATAATTATTATAACCTCTAATACGTTACGTATATAATTTCACTGTAATTAGCTTTCAATCGCATAGATTTCTAAATGACAACTTTACTTGTACCCCGTTTGCCACATCATCACTTTTCACCATTTTTATACTGGCCAAAAAGTACGTTGCCAATGTGTTTTGACATCATCGCATACATTAACCTAACAATTCCTTCGATCTAGACAATCGGTTATGGTTGGTTGTACGATTCTTATTATTCCTATATGTGACGAAATATTATGCCAGACGTGATCGCAATCCGATTGGCTATCCGTAAGAATCATAATGGTAAAATTTCAACGCGTTGAACTTTTCGACCGCTATTGTTATTGTTATTGCTACTGTCTCATTTGCGGCCAAATGGAGCAACGTGACTGGTCGAAACTTTACCGACCAATCACTTTCTTTGCATAACAAGAACGCGACGTATAAGAACCAATTATATTTCAAGAAACGATTGAGATATTTTCATTGATATATTTGCTTAAAATTAAAAAATAAAATGAGTTGGTAAATTTCACCTATTACAAAATCATTTCTTACGTACAAATCGAATAAACGCACGTGTGTAAATAAAATCTGATAGATACATAGAAAGTGCGGTGGCGGCGGCGGTGGCGGCGGCGGCGGCGGCGGCTTGATCGAACGGACGACTTATGTGAATCACATTTCAGTGCATTTCAGTGCGTTCTATAATGAAAGACGTGAAACCGTGTATGTATGCTTTACATACAATACAATTGTTGATATATCGAACGATGCAACAAATATTTTATATTATTTGTGATTGCAGTGAAATAAATTTACTTGAAGATGTAGAAAGTTAGTTAAATTTTATAGAAATTAAAACATTCCAGGATTCGAATTGACATTGATTAAATAGAACGAACCAAAGACGTCTCCCCATTTTTTCATCCCCACCATCTGGGCGGTGCTATGGGGAAAATCTTTGTATGCGCAGTTTGTGTTAAAATATTTCGAGTTTTTTAAACTATTTAAACAAGATTTCGTTACTCCTTTCGTGCGTGCGTGCGCGTGTGTTTGCGTGCGTGCGCGCGCGTGTGTGTGTGTGTGCGTGCGTGCGTGCGTGCGTGTGTGTAAATAAAAAATTGAAAAATTATGCTCCGATATAAATGTGTTATTTACAGCATAAGATAATGCAAAAGTAAATAAATTTATTTTATTTCATCCTCGTAATATCATTGTTCGATTAAACATTTTATTTTCGAAGACTATGAGGATTTAATTATTGATTAATAATAAGAGAGAAATCATGGCTACCGATAAAGTAACTTTGGGTGATGCTCTTTCTAATGTCGACGTACTGGACGAGTTTACTTTGCCTGACGAACAGCCTTGCATCGAAGCTCAACCGTGCTCTGTCGTCTATCAAGCCAATTTTGATACTAATTTTGAAGATAGAAACGGTTTCGTTACCGGTATAGCCAAATATATAGAAGAGGCTACTGTTCATGCTAGTTTGGTAACGACGATATAATTTTTAACTTATTTTTCAGTGTAATATAAAACAAATTGTATTCAAAAACTGATCAAATTATAAATATTTTATAGAATGAATTATTAGAAGAAGGATTAGAACATGCCGTTATGTTGTACACATGGAGATGTTGTTCCCGTGCTATTCCACAACCAAAATCAAACGAACAACCAAATAGAGTTGAAATTTATGAAAAAACGGTAGAAGTACTTGCACCCGAAGTTAATAAATTGTTAAATTTTATGTATTTCCAAGTACGTTATTTGTCTAAATATATTCTAATCTCTCTTTCTAAAAGACCAATATATTTACTAAATATACAATATTTTTATTTAGCGGAAAGCTATAGAAAGATTTTCAGGAGAGGTAAAGCGTTTATGCCATCACGAGAAAAGAAAAGATTTCGTATCAGAAGCATATTTGTTGACTTTGGGAAAGTTCATAAATATGTTTGCCGTCTTGGATGAATTGAAAAATATGAAGTCTAGCGTCAAAAATGATTACTCTACGTATAGAAGGTAAATAAATTTTCTATCCGTTTGTTGTGCTTTATATCTTGTGTGCGCGCGCACACACACATATATGTATATACATCTTTTGTTTCAGAGCCGCGCAATTTCTAAAAGTTATGTCCGATTCTCAAACGCTTCAAGAATCTCAAAATTTGTCAATGTTTTTGGCGACGCAAAACAAGATACGTGATACCGTAAAAGAAAATTTAGAAAAAATCCCAGGTTACGAAGAGTTACTAGCTGATGTTGTAAATATATGTGTTTATATGTTTGAAACTAAAATGTATCTTACTCCGAACGAAAAGCATATGTTAGTCAAAGTTATGGGATTCGGTTTATTCTTGATGGATAGTGAATTGTGCAACATAAACAAACTAGATCAAAAGAAAAAATTGAAATTAGATAGAATCGATAGAATATTTAAAAATTTGGAAGTAGTACCATTATTCGGTGATATGCAGATTGCCCCGTTTAATTATATTAAACGTTCAAAACATTTCGATGCTTCCAAGTGGCCGCTTTCTTCATCTTCCAATAATATAAGTCCGCAAGCTGATCTTATGGTTCATCTGCCTCAAATTAGAGACGATCATGTAAAATATATAAGCGAATTAGCAAGGTACGACACATTTATCTATAACATTTTTTAAAGGATATTTGTGATTAAATAACGCTAACGTTTCTTTTTTTTTCCTGTTCCTTCCAACTGTTATGTAGATACAGTAACGAAGTAACTACGACTTACAAAGAATGCGGTAGTGACGTGGAAAATCGTGACACTGCAGAATTAGCTTTACGCGGATTACAATTACTTTCTCAATGGACAAGCGTCGTAACAGAACTTTATAGTTGGAAACTGCTTCATCCGACGGATCATCACATGAATAAGGAGTGTCCTCAGGAAGCAGAAGAATATGAAAGAGTAAGTTTGATCGTTTTTCTCCTCTCTGATCATTTAATATTATTAAAATAAATAATAAATATATTCTATTTTTTATAGGCCACGCGCTATAATTATACAGACGAAGAAAAATTTGCACTTATCGAAGTAATTGCAATGATTAAAGGATTACAAGTATTAATGGCACGCATGGAGACAGTATTTATCGATGCAATACGTCGGAATATTTATGCAGAATTACAAGATTTCGTACAACTTGCCTTGCGGGAGCCCTTAAGAAAGGCTATAAAAAATAAAAAAGACCTTATTCGAAGGTTCGCAGTTCGTTAATACTGTTTTTAAAGGATAATATTCGTTTAGTAACTTGACGGTATTTTATACTAGTATGCGTATTACAATTAACGGTATAAAAATTTCTGTTTTTAGTATAATTGTTTCCGTGAGAGAAACTTGCGCCGATTGGCATTTTGGAGTTGAACCATTAGGGGATCCTGCTTTAAAGGGCAAAAAAGATCCAGATAATGGATTTGGTATTAAAGTTCCACGAAGAAACGTTGGTTAGTTGCTATTATAAAATAATAACAACGAATATTGTTTCGTCGATATATCCTTGAATTTCTTTTATACAATATTTGTACTATTTTATTTGAACATATTCATGCGCAGGTCCTTCCTCGACGCAACTCTATATGGTTCGTACTATGTTGGAATCATTAATTGCTGATAAGAGCGGTGGAAAACGTACATTAAGGAAAGATATCGATGGACAATATCTCGTACAAATCGATCAATTTCATAAAACCAGTTTTTACTGGAGTTATCTTTTAAATTTTAGCGGTATGTATATTCTTTACAATATAAGAAATAATGTAATAATATTTCCATGCTCATTTCTAGAATCTTTACAAAATTGTTGCGACTTGTCACAGTTATGGTATAGAGAATTTTACTTAGAAATGACTATGGGTCGAAAGATACAGGTGAACATATTTCTTCTTTATAAATTAAGTCGATACTAAATGACTTTGTCGTTTAGTTTACACGTTTTACTTCAATTATTTTAATGAACTTGAGAAAATTATAATAGAGTTTAGCATAAACATTTTTATTTGCAAATAGTAAATAAAAACACACACACACACACACACACACTTATATATAAATAAACGCTTTTTAGACGTACGTTTTCATAATATGTAATTATTGTTTAATAATTAGAAATGTCAAGTACGTCATCAGCATAATGAGGAATGCAGCGATTTAATTACAATGGAGAAACGAATTCAAGTATTCTATCTACTATCGTACATAATATTATCTTACAATCTATGTTAAAGTTTACATTATAATTATATTTTTTATTACAGTTTCCAATTGAAATGTCTATGCCTTGGATATTGACCGATCATATACTAAGAAGCAAAGAGCCATCGATGATGGAGTATGTAAAAATACTGTACATATAATAATTGCATATATCAAACGCTTGATTGTTCCATTTTTATAATATCTTTTAGGTATGTTCTATATCCCTTGGATCTGTACAATGACAGTGCGTTGTATGCATTAACAATATTTAGAAAACAATTTCTTTACGACGAAGTGGAGGCTGAAGTTAATTTATGTTTCGATCAGTTTGTTTATAAATTAAGCGAACAAATTTTTGCTCATTATAAACAGTTAGCCGCTAGTATTTTATTAGATAAACGATTTAGGGTAGAATGCGTAGCCTTAGGAGCATATTTACTTTCTTATCCTCGTGCTAATAGATATGAAACTTTATTGAAACAACGACACGTTCAATTATTGGGAAGGAGCATTGATTTAAATAAACTAATCACACAACGTATCAATGCCGATATGCAAAAATCATTGGATTTAGCGATAAGTAAATTTGAATCTGGAGATATCACAGGAGTAGTGGTGAGTTGAAATTATAAGGTCATTACGCCTTATTATTATTATTTTTGTAACGAGCTAAAGCTTGCACATTTATATTTTTATTTGATTTATTAATGTATGCATATATATGTATATAGGAATTAGAAGGATTATTACAAGTCAATCGACTTACTCACAAACTATTAAGCAAATGGCTTGCACTTGACGAATACGACGCTATGTTCAGAGAAGCAAACCATAATGTTCTTGCTCCGTATGGAAGAATAACGCTCCATGTATTTTGGGAATTGAATTATGACTTTTTACCAAATTATTGTTACAATGCTGCGACGAATAGGTAAAATAAATCTTGTAAATTAGTTCTTTAGTAATGAAAACTAATTTCGATTCATTGAAAATTCGTCAAAATTCGTTGAAAGGTTCGTCAAGTGTCGTGGTCTTCAATTTGTACAACCGGTACATAGAGATAAACCACCACAAATGTCTCACCATTATCTCTGGGGTAGCAAGCAACTAAATTTAGCATATAGTACCCAATACGGGCAGTATTCTGGATTCGTTGGCCCATATCACTTCCGTACTATGTGTAAATTATTAGGGTATCAAGGTATAGCAGTGGTTATGGAGGAACTCTTAAAAATAGTCAAGTCGTTGATTCAAGGAAGCTTACATCAGTTTACTAAAACTTTAATGGAAGCTATGCCAAAAGTTTGTAAGCTTCCCCGTTATGATTACGGATCTCCTGGGGTATTGGGATATTATCATGCTCAGTTAAACGACATCGTACAGTATCCCGATGCAAAAACAGAATTGTTTCATAATTTTCGAGAATTTGGTAATACCATTTTATTTTGTCTTCTAATGGAGCAAGCACTCTCGCAGGAAGAAGTTTGCGATTTATTACACGCGGCGCCATTCCAAAATATATTACCTAGACCTTATTGCAAAGGTACAATCTTGTGTTATGCGAATAATATGATCTCGTCGTTCGAACAACGGTATCTAATAACTTGTGTCAACGGGTGAATTTTCAGAGGGTGAAAAACCTGAGACCAAACAAAAGCGACTCGAAGCCAAATATGCAGCTTTACAGATCGTACCTAACGTGGACAAATTGGGTACAGCCAAGGTAAAAGTCGATAATACGAACTTATTTAATGATTATTTTAAATCATACATAACCGTGCGTTATTTGTTGTCGTTGCTTTTTTCTTTTTTTCTTTTTGTAGCAAGCGATGATCGCCAGAGAAGGAGACTTGTTAACGAGGGAACGACTTTGTTGTGGCTTGTCGATATTTGAAATAGTACTTAGCAGATTGCGCAGTTTCTTAGACGATCCTATTTGGGTCGGGCCACCGCCTGCGAATGGAGTAATGAACGTGGACGAATGTACAGAATTCCATAGACTTTGGAGTGCTCTACAATTTGTATATTGCATCCCTGTCGGGGATACAGAATTTACCGTTGAGTCAGTAACGTAAAACAGAAAATCGTTATTCTTGGTTCTTTCATCTCGAATAAAATCAAATATATGATGATATAATTATGTGCCATAGGGAATTATTTGGCGAGGGCTTACATTGGGCCGGATGCGCTATGATAGTTCTTCTTGGCCAACAAAGAAGGTTCGAAGCTCTTGACTTTTGCTATCACATTCTCAGAGTGCAGCGTGTAGATGGCAAGGATGAAAATGTCAAAGGAATCGTACGCATTATCATTTTTATTCAAATATCTCCTCCATATATATTATCTTCTCGTACTCGTTCGTTATTTAATCATTTCTTTGTTTTCTTTTTCCATTTATTTATATTACTTTTTTTTTTTTTTTTTTTTTTTATTTTTTTTTTCTACAGCGTTTAAAAAGAATGGTGGATCGTATAAGGAGATTCCAAGTATTGAATTCTCAAATATTTGCCGTATTAAATAAGTATTTAAAAAGTGGAGACAGCGATGCGACCAGTGTGGAACACGTCCGTTGTTTTCCTCCGCCGATACATCCTTCGCTCGCGCATGCCCAACAACATTATCATGCCCCGGAGTACTTACGCCAAATGAATCATCAATAAAGGTAAATTTTTCAAGAAAATCATCTGCAAGAATAAGTGGTACATTTTGTTTCTTATTTTTTTTTTTTTTTTTTTTTTTTTTTTTTCTTTTCTCCCAAAAACGATAGATTTCTATTTCCAAGAGATAGCGTTAAGTTTTTAAATTCAGGATTTTTATAGTTGGATCGTTGCAAAGCTCCTTCTAATATATTAGAATTATTTCTTCCAAAATATATCCGATAGATTAATAAAGATTAAAAAGCTTTTGGATACTTATTATTTCTATAAATGAATCATTCGATGCGTGCGACGAAACAAATAATACTGTATCGGATCCATAATGCCATCAAAAAAGGATCGTGCGATTAATATATCGTGCTTGGTACAAAAAATGTAATTTTATTTCTTTTCCACGTCGAAGGGGACATTGATAATAATTAATGCCTTTCGAACAAAATATCGAGCATCGTCTTGCAGTTATAAAATATATACCGGTATCGAGCATAAAAAGAATGCTTAAAAGCGATCCCATGATTCGATGGATCGTGGGATTATGATAGCATTTGTAAAGTATGCCCCGTAACGGTATGTGTGCGCATATTGTGCGCATTGATATAAACAGAGTAAAATCTGTAAATCTTCTCAACTAAAAAATTCATATAATATAAATGTGTATACGCGTGTACATGAACCTCTATCTAACTTTTCTCATCTGGATTATGAACACGAAGGAAAAGTAAACGCGATTTTATTGTCTATGTGTTCATTTTCAAGTATACGCATTAATATTTAAAATATATATTTATATTTTATTAATTGTGTCTTCATTTTTTATAATCTATTAAAGATATATATTCAAATCCAAATGAGAAAATGTCAGTATAACGTGTATAATTGCACATAAAATAACACTTTTATAATTGTTTAAAATTTTTTTAATTTATAAATTAATAATTTAGAAATTAATATATTTAAAATCTCCATGATATAGTTCAATGGATATTCAGGATATTTCATATGCATTTATTTTAAATATATATAATAAAAGTGTACGCTTATGTATGAAGGAAATAAATAATAATAATAATAATAATAAAAAGAATATTTACCAATAAATATCAAAGATCAAAGGTCTGCAAAAAAATCCGATGCGTTATTAACCTTACTACTTGGTAAATTATGTATCATTTGCTTTTGTTTGCCACCCTTTCTACGCTCGGAAGTATTTAATGTTTCCAAATACTCTACGTTCCAAAATTTGACGTCGTCGTTATGAGAAGAGGACGCTATCAACGTACCATCGCTATTAACGTCAAGCGCTTCGATAGAAAAATTATGCTGACCTACTACGCCAAGATGATGATGCGGAAATAAATTTGTTGCTCTGTAAATCAATATTAAATATCTAAGTAACACGTTCTTTTCACTATAATATATATATATATATATATAATTATTATTTATTATTATTATTATTATTATTATTATTATTATTATTATTATTATTAGAGAAATTTAACATTAACCTAAGTATTCCATCTTCACCGCCGGTTATTACAATATTCTCTGTAATAGGGATCATACAATTTAGAGCTTTTTTCGTTAAGCTCGGAAATTCGTCCGAATGTAGACCAAATTCTCCCCAATTAAATACATACATTTTTCCTATGCTACTAGCAGCTAAAATCTTTGTCTCCGATTTAAATAGACCAAGACATAAAAATTCTTCTTCGTATTCCTCGGACTATTGATTTAAAGTTAAGTAACGTTAAAAAAAAAAAAAAAAGAAAGAAAGAAAAAGTAATCTACACTAAGAAGAAAAATTACCTGAACATGTAGTTTTCTTGCAGGCATATTAAATGTCGTAAGCGATCCATCTCCGCTGGCGCATACTAGATATTTATTGTCGCTATTCGTAACCATAGCGCTAACATAGTCTTCCATTTGTTTTATCGAAAATATAGGAGTATTACCTTTCTGTCTAAGATCCCACACTTTGAAGAATATATATTTTCATTTTAATAAAATTAGTATATATCAAACCGATACGCGTGTGATAATGTATAAATATTAAGTATTACATTTAACAACGCCATCGTCATCGCCCGTTGCAAACGTGCTTTCTCCAAGAATATTCATGGTATATACAGGTTGTCTAAAAAATACATACGTATTGCTTTTAGTGTAATTAATATTTTCAATATAAAAAGGGAAGGAATGCCAATTATTAATTTTGAACATACTCGTGAGCATTTTCATACAATCTTATTAATTTTTCAGTTTCCATATCTGTAATCATTATAGATAAGTCTTTCGCCGTAGAAAAAAGTGTTTTACCATCTTGACTGAATTCGATATCTCTGCAAGCCTTGAGATGTAATTCCATGGACGATACGAGTTTCGTCTCTTCGTTGGTATATTCGAATCTGATACATGAAAAGTATATCGTCTTCTAATATACTATATAACATTATTATTTATAGTTTTTAACTTACAATATAACGTCTCCTAGGATATTGGCCACAGCTATCATATCATTTTGAGGATGAAAACATATGTCTACTATAAAATCATCTAATTTAATCGTCTGAGGATGAACCCTCTGTAATTCCTTAGATCTGATTATAGCTTTTACCGTTTCGTCTTCTTCCTCATTTTCATTTAACGTTAAGAACTCTCTACTACTACCTTTGAGAGATATAAAATAAATAAATTAATATAAATTACAGGTTTTATAATAATAATAGTAATAATAATAGTAATAATAATAATAATAATATTGCCACCTGCAGCAGAAGAATTATGATTTATATTTGCGTTGGAAGATCCTTCGTTACGTTCCATGTCCGTATCTGAATTTAAGCTAGAATCTAAATGCATTGTAAAATTATACCGTAATAATATATAAGGGAGTTTAAAAACTTTATTAACATTTAAAAACTTTTCTCTTAACAATTGAACACGTTATTTAGAAAAATTGATAATCGTATAGGTTATACGGAGACGAAACCATGATATAAATAACACGCGATTCGATTTTAACTTTATAATCGCATATATTTATGCAATAAATATGCTATGTGACTCATATTATAATTAACTTTATATGATTTAATCCTCGTTGATATTTTTGATTTATTTAAATCAATCAAAAACAACAATGTCTACTACGATCGCACGCGTAACTTTTGAACGATACGAAGAGACATCTGTTAACGTATTAACGAAGTTTATTCAGATCAACGTTACCGGCATGGAAGTTGTGACAAGCGAATTAATGATTAGGTGAATTTATAATCGGTGTTTCAAAACATGGCTGATTCTGCAGGAAATTGGTGTCTTATCGAAAGCGATCCCGGTGTTTTTACGGAATTAATTAAAGAGTTTGGTAAATAATGATCTCGATATTTTTTACATTCTATAATTATAAGATACTACCAACATATGTTATAAATATTATCATCGTTGAAGTTTCGCTTTGAATGTCCTTCCACTCGACTGGGCAGAAAAAGAAAAAAAGAAAAATATTTGATTTATACTCGTGCTATTGATAAAATTTAATTATACCTGTGTGCTTGTTCTTAGGCGTTAAGGGAGCTCAAGTCGAGGAATTATGGAGTTTGGACGATGAACAATTCGAGAATTTAAAGTATGCGTTTATATTTCTCGTCTTACAGAGGCTCTATGTTTCTGTGAAAATGCATCTCAAGTATTATAAACGTACGATATTTTTGTATAAAATTAAAAATTGTTTCGTTTTTCAGGCCAGTGCACGGTTTGATATTTTTATTTAAATGGGTACAAGACGACGAACCGTCCGGAAGTATCGTGCAAGATAGTAGATTGGATAAGATTTTTTTTGCCAAACAGGTATATTTGAAATATAATGTTTAATGTGTGTGTGTGTGTGTGTGTGAAAATGTGTATGGTACTTGATCTATCCGTCCAATAACGTTCTAAAGTTGTATAATTTTGTTATAACCCGAATAAAATCTATAGGTCATAAATAATGCTTGCGCTACGCAGGCGATACTGAGCGTACTTTTAAATTGTAAACATTCGGATATATCATTGGGTCCTAATTTGGAGGAGTTTAAAAACTTTTGTCAGAGCTTTGACGCAAATATGCGTGGTCTCGCGTTAAGTAATTCAGACGTTATCAGAGAAGTTCACAATTCTTTTTCTAGGTAAAATAAAAATTTTCTTTAAGGAGTATCGAGATTAAATATTTTTTTTTTCTTTTTTTTTTTTTTTTTTTTTTTTTTTTATATATATTTATTTTACATAATATCTTTAGACAAACTTTATTCGAATACGACACTAAGCAAGCATCTAAAGAAGACGACGTATTCCACTTTGTGAGTTATGTGCCTATCGATGGTCGATTATACGAACTAGACGGATTAAAGGATGGACCTATGGATTTAGGACCTTGTCCAGTCGGCGATCAGTGGGTTCAAGCAGCCAAACCTATCATTCAGAAACGTATAAACAAGTAAGTTCTATAATTCTTAATTTTCCAATATGCTGCCTTATACCTATACTAGGAATCGGTAATGAAATTTTTGTACAGGTATAACGAAGGAGAAATACACTTCAATTTAATGGCTATAGTAACCGATAGAAAGACTCTTTATGAACGTCAAAAAACAAATGTTTGCGATCCCGCAGAATTAGAACGTTTACAGGCATTGATAGAAGAAGAAATGAGAAAGTCGAAACGATATCAAATAGAAAATATTCGAAGGAAACACAACTACCTTCCTCTTATCATGGAATTACTTAAAATACTTGCCAAAGAAGGAAAACTTATTCCTCTTTATCAAAGAGCAAAAGAAAAGGCACTCGAGAAAGAATCTAAAAAAAACAAGGCATAAAGTATTATGAACTTGTGTAAAAAACAAGAAGAAAGAATGAAAAAGAAAAATAATAGATTATGCACGTATAATTGTATGACACCGATTAATGTATCGTCACATTTTCTAAAATAAATTTCATATTTTTAGTTTCTACGGAACATATCGTCGTCATTACCAAAAGTAATGAAGCGGTGTGTGTTGGGTGTGTGTGTGTGTGTGTGTGTGTGCGTGCGTGCGTGCGTGCGTGCGCGCGCGCGCGTATTAGGTTGTAACGAAATTAAATTTGGTTGGAAGTAAATTTGTATCGGAAGCATTAATTATAATCGAATATAACTGAATTTATTTATGCGTTACGACCCAATATATGTATATTAAATTTATTATTACTTTATGTGTGACAACTTGAAAAATAAGGTACAAAATTTATCGTAGTCATTTATTTTTTACTTCGTTCATCATCAGTTTATTCATTTTTTCTTCAGTAAAAATCTCTATATTTCCATTAGTATATTGAATTCTAGGTAAATATCTATCCAATTTATAATTTTTTATTTCGGGTATTTTTCTTTCATACAAATATTCTATAGCATCTGAAAAAAGGATCATAATTTCCATTAACTTAATATCGCGTAGGCAGGCAGGTCTCAACAACACGTACGCATATCTATAATTAATATTTATATGACTATCGATTACCCAAAAAACCTTTCCTCCTATATTTTCTCACGTCAAATTCCTTCATAAGATAGATAAACGTTTTATTTAGAAACGAAGTAGTCATTCCATCAAAGTATTTTACAAGATTCGGCCATACTATTTCTCTACTATCAGCTATTCCTTTCTCAAACATACTGTAACGAAATGATACTCGATGAAGTACATTTAAATATATTTTCTTTTATCGTATGGTATAGAGATCATTCTTCGTAATTACAAAATTACTTACTATTCTATCAATTGTATTTTAATATCATTCATATAAATGATATTTGGACAAAATAGCTGCATATGCAATTGTAATATCCAAAAGTTTTTTAGAGTTTTATAATCTATATTTAATTTCTTTTCCAGCTCTTTCCAAACTACCTTCGGGATAATAGCATTTTTCAATTCTTGTATGTCGTCGCATAACGTTAATCGAAGTAATTTTTTAATATATTTTTTAATCAACGATAACGTCCACACTGGCTTCGCTACGGACGTTAAATCTATTAGACGTCGATTGAAAAGAGGGCATTATAAAAGATTTAATTACGTTCAGGTATTGTTCTTATATTTGTTGATAAAAAAATGTACGTACTCTCTTCATCTTCGATATTACGTTTTTTTATAATAAACTCATAATGCATCCAGATCGAGTGCTTAGAACGATTCAATATTCTAGATAAATCGGAAAAAACTTTATGTTTATTTAGATTATTCTTTTTTTTCTCCAGATAAGTTATAATCTTTTCATCCTCTTCTGGACTGTATCTGAAATATACATTTCAAAACGACGATTATTAATTTACAAAGTTTGTCCATTGAGAAACATATTTTTATACCTTTTACAAATATGATTGCGATATAAATTTTTGAATCGCCAATAGACGCTATACAGAGTTCTCCATGGTAACCCATTGGCTAAAAATTGAACAAATTTTTTTCGTTCTTCAAAACTGCGTACGTAATATTTACCGTTGTGTTTTAACGACAGGAACGGTTTTACGTTATCTTCCTTCCAGTCGTGAAGCTGTAGAAATTCATTACTATCGCACCTTTATCAGAAAACCCTAATAATTATATATAATGAAAGAAACGTACTTTGCAAAACATTTTCCAATTTTTTTTGATAATTTCGTCTTCTTGCAAGGAGTAGGTACCTTTACGAAGCGGCCCATACTTCTCAAATAATTTTTTTTCGCGATCCCTGGGTCCACGACATCCGGCATTACTTTCAATCGTATGTTGAGGCAGTACTTCGTGTATCAATTTAACATGTAAATTTTCTAATTTCTAACAATATCAAAATGAAACAATTCTATATTTTACTTTCAAAAGAGCAGTATTAATGATACCAACCTCCCTATCATAGTCCGATATTTGTTCGTTCTCTTCTATATCCTCTAACTCTTCCATAATATTTTCTTCTTCGATTAAGACATAGCCGTCTTTAATCCTTCCATTTCGTTTAGCTTTCATAGGAAAAATCATTTTACATTTGGGTTTAATCATTTTTTCGTGTATCTCACATTTATTATCTTTCGACTCGATCGAATCGATTCCTTCGTTTTCATTTTCAAAACTAATAGAATCTAATATTTCTGTTTTTATTACAATATCATTTTCCATTAATATTTCAGGACTCTTAGATGAATTTACACGATCGAAATCATTCGAAAGAAATGGATCGAATACGTGTAAGCCGGTAATGTCGTTACTTTCTAACTTTACTATCGAACCATCGATAGTTCCAGTCAATTCACAGTCAATGCTAGTTTTCCTTTTTTTCGCCTTTGGATATTCAAATTCATTTCTATTATTTCTAGTTAATCTCGCTCCTGACATTTTATATTTTAATGCTTTCGTACGAATTAGAAAGTTCGAAAGGTGAAATTAAAACTGTGGTTTACTCGCACCTTTATCTTAAAATTTTTTCTCTTATTTCGATCGTCTTATCGTCACTATTTTACAAATATATCAAACATTCATACGTTTTGTTTAATCGAACGATGTAATTTACGAAAATCGAGTCTACAATGATATAACCAAACTCGCACGTGCGTAAATAAATTAGTCGCCATTAAGGCCGTTCGTATTATTCTTTGTTGTACTCCGAGTTCTACTGTAAATTATTGAAATTAGCCGTACGGAAAGAACGCCCTCTAATACGACTGTGTTTAATTCTATTATTATTAATTACCCGCCCCGCCCCCCGCCCCCTTTACTTTGCCTATTTTATATTTTACATCTTGTTCTTCCTCTTATTTTATCGTGAAATTATTTATTTAAATATTTTGAAGAAATACGGAGAGCTTTAAAAACATTAAGTATTTATCGTTGTCCTGCCGACATAAGCGTCACACCGTGACAATAGTTAAACATTACTTCCGGGCGCGAAATTCAGACAATATTATATTTAAATTTGACGAAGTAAATTCGTAACGCTGCCAGCTGTCAATATGAAACATATTTAAAGTGTGACACGCGTGTGTGTATTATACTCTTATTTTAATTATGATTTATTATTATTATTATTATTATTATTATTTATACTTTTGACTAACGTAGTGGCTCGAATGACACGTCTGCCTCACAGATGGCGTATCTACTTTCTTTCGCGTAGTTCTTTGCCAAGGAAGTACACGTGCTTGACATAATGCAGAAGGTGAGTTATTTGAATTTCTTGATAAATTTATACGGCAATGTTTAATTGATTTTCTAGGAAAATAATAAAAATTATGTACTCATTTATTTGTAGAAACAAAAAGAACCGATCCATTCCGTGCAAGTCTTCGGACGCAAGGTAACGCGCCATGATATGTTTGTTGTGAACTATTATTGACAAATGTTTTTTTTTTTTTTTTTTCATTTATAGAAAAGTGCGACCGCGGTTGCTTATTGCAAACGAGGTCGTGGAAATCTTCGGGTAAACGGAAGACCATTGGAACTGGTCGAACCGCGTGTTTTGCAATACAAATTGCAAGAACCTATCTTGCTCCTTGGAAAGGTAATAAACAAGTTCGGTGTTTATCCATCTTAATAATCGATTGTAATGCCTGATTATAAATTAAAGTTAAAAAGACGTTAGTTATTTCTGAATTTTGACTTTATTCGATAACGTTTAATTATTCCGAAGACGATCGGCCATGATATATGGTTCAAAGAGAATTGTCAGATTCTCTCGCTTGTGAATCGCTTTTACGATAGCGTTAACGAGTGCCGTAACACTTTCTAGGAGAAATTTGCCGGCGTGGACATCAGAGTTAGAGTAAACGGAGGCGGTCATGTGGCACAGGTTTATGCCATTCGTCAAGCCATTTCCAAAGCTCTCGTAGCTTATTACCAGAAATGTAAGCGAATCAAACGCCGAATAATATATCTTTTATTTTCATTTATCTATGTATTATTCCACTATATTCTAATATATTGCCTTGTAGATGTCGACGAAGCGAGCAAGAAGGAAGTAAAAGATATTCTGATTCAATACGATCGTACTCTTCTAGTCGCAGATCCAAGAAGATGCGAACCAAAGAAGTTTGGCGGTCCGGGAGCCAGAGCACGGTACCAGAAGTCGTACCGTTAATGCATACGTCTTTAACTGTCGTATTAAATTTTATTTATACCATTGAATAAAAAAGAAAATCTCTCTGCGGAAGTGACGTTTCCCTTCGAACGTAATTTCTATCTAGCTTCGATTTTCTAATTTCATCGACTAATAATAAGAATTAAATATTCATTTGAAAATATCTTAGGTACATTTCTATGAGAAACCATTTGATCCAATCTGTCTTCTTACATGTTTAATTACGATCAGCTATGTGTTGGTTATCAAGTATAATCTTCAAATACGATTGGCACAAAGAAATATATTTTCGAGATAAAATAAAATGTGCAACCATTGACACGCTAGAATATAGTAGAAAATAATCACATGATATTTGTTACATTAAATTAATATAGAACGACGAACAATTGCCTTTTATCACGAACTAATAAATAATTCGAAATCTCTTTTAATTTACATCCCGTATAGACAACTAGCAACGTGAGAACTGCTGTGATTGGCTGATCATTTGTTTCCAAAGAAATATCATTGGCTGGTAATATCCTTATTGCGTACAAACATTATTCACACGTATTAACGATTTTCGCGATAGAATAATTGAGAACGAATTTATTAATTAGATTATTTTGTTAATTTGACGAAAACGAATAATAAATTAGTATTTATGAACGTCGAATGATTTCTTTCGTCGCGTTATGAGGACTAGCCAATCAGCGTCGACATTTTATAGATCGATAATGAAATATGGCGGCCGTCTATATCATTTTAGAACCACACGGATCGTAACAAGTTTGGCGTGTACAAGCGTGTATTTTTTAATTTAAATTCATTTATATATAGTTTCTAAAGGTTATAATTTTACGTTGCCCCATAAAAAAAGAAAAAAGAGGTACTTCGAAATGGCAAACACAGATCAGATAGGAAAGAAACGACAAGCCGAGGATAATGCCATGGAGGTACGTAACAGAGGTTATATTACATCGTGTTCATTCTTCTTAATTTATTTCTTAGTATTCGCATTTTTAATTATAATATTTCCTTCGTTTATTGCTTTTACATTAATTTATTATAATATTATTGAATAGGTCGAAGTAATAAATGGCATTGAAGGTAAGATTAAGTCTTCGTCACCCGCGAAAAGGGCGAGAAAAGTTCGACGTGGTGAATTTCGAAAGGTACTTTTTGGATAACATCTCGATTAATATAATTAATGCATTTTAATAATATTGATTAAATTTAAGAAATTATTCAAATGGTAGATATTTTGTAGATACCCGTACCTGCTCACAGATATACCCCGCTCAAGGATAATTGGATGAAGATATTTACTCCTATCGTCGAACATTTACAATTACAGATACGTTTCAATTTGAAAACGAGAAACGTAGAGGTCCGTACTGCTCCTGAAACCGCGGATATTTCTAATCTTCAAAAAGGCGCAGATTTTGTGAAGGCTTTCATATATGGTTTCGATGTGGAAGACGCATTAGCTCTATTACGTTTAGACGATTTATTCGTAGAGACGTTCGAGGTTCAGGATGTAAAACCATTAAAGAGCGATCATTTATCCAGAGCTATAGGAAGATTAGCAGGGAAGGGAGGGAGAACGAAGTTCACTATAGAAAACGTTACAAAAACAAGAATTGTTTTAGCCGATAGTAAAATTCACATTCTTGGTTCCTTTCAAAATATACAATTGGCTCGCAGAGCTATTTGTAATTTAATTTTAGGAAGTCCGCCATCTAAAGTTTATGGCCATTTAAGGAATATCGCTAGTAGGATATCGGAACGCTTGTAATATATATAATAATAGAAAATTTTCTAAAAAAATGTTCTTCTTTGTGTATTTATATACATATAAACGCATTAGATATAGTTTTGTTAATATTTTAACGATTTCAATTAATATTAAGCAGATATATTAATTATTTATATGTTTAAATCGGAGAAGAAGCCCGAAATAAATTTTTAAGCGATCTAATAAATATTATATTTAATTTAGAGAATTATTCGATATTTGTATTTGCGTGGCACTTTATTAATTACTAATCTACCGTCATAACTCAACGAAGCAAACGTCCAAGGATCGGCGGAGGACCATTCCACCGAATACACGCTATCCTCGTGTTCTTCGTACCTTTCGACAACGCCGTCTTCTAATCTAAAATATATTTATTTAACAGTACAATAACGCTACATGTTATTGTATATAAGTTAGCAATATTACTTAATATTACATACTTATCCTTTTGACAGATTTCATCGCCTTGTCCGTTATCATCTTCCGGCGAAACTATGTGACCGTACGGTTCAGAAGATATTGATACGATACTATATAAAATAACTCTGGAATCGCTACTCGATGTTAGAACCAATTGATCGTGAAAACGATTGATTCTTATATTCCACACCCAGTGAGAATGTTCCATACGCGATAAGACAGGTTCGTTCGGTACTCGAATATCCCAGAATTTCATATATCCATCGTCGCCGCAGGTAGACAAAAAATATTGCCGATTCACGTTGAAGTCTAAATCTCTGCGATAAAATATTCTTATCTACTCCAATTTTTCCCTTTTCTTTTTTTTCCCCCCTTTTTAACGTATACAAAAGAATTATTTATTTAGTTATTCTTTCATTTTTTGTGTTTACCTAATTATCTGGGAATGCGCGGACGAAATCGTCCACGAAGGATCGGACGGAGCTCTTAAATCCCAACCTTGAATATTATTTTCGTCTAGCGTTACAAACTGATTGCACCCGTTGTGAGGATTCCATTTACCGTTCGTAAAACGTGGTAAATTTTTGCCAGACAAAGTACCAGATACCGTAACCTAAGTTACATAACTAAATTGAGAAAGTTTATACGATCGTAAATGTAACAAGTATTTATATTTACTTGCGGTTTACTGTTAGCCAGGTCCCACAGTGCAAAGCGATTATCTACGACCGATACAGCCTTCGTACCGTCCATAGGATGATACGCTATAGTTTTCAAGTCTGTACCATATTTTGTCGTATCGATTTCAGCCAGCATCTCCAACCTTATACTGTCGTTGGTATATTCTTCAATTTCAGGTAATTTCCAAAGCGCTCCTTTCATTTGGCACGTTCCTTCGTCTAAAAAAAATTTTCATTGAAAATATATTGAATATTCTCTTTCTCTTTCTAAGGCGTATCGGACAAATTAGATGGTACCATTTAAACTGTTGTAACACGTAATAAATAAAGAAGGTTCGGTCGGCGATGCTTGCAAGGACCATATTTCACCTATCGGATGTTGAAATACCTGAGTGTTTAAACCATTGGTTTCCTCGTTAAGTTCAACCAAATGTACTTGATTGTTGGTAAATTTTAACGATTGAGTTCCTACTAGAAATCTAACGATATCGGTTTCTGCGGTCTGCGCGGATAGTGCTCTGGTCTACGATATAAATAATTATGAATTATTAATGCGTAAATATTATCGCGAAGAGTAAATTATTAAATCGAACATTATTTGGATAGCATACTTGAAATTCGAGTCCGTATATCAAAGGAGTGTCACTGTCCATTTTGTCTTATGGCATTTAACTTTCTTTTTTTTTTTACTTCAAATATAAATAATATTAATATTAATAGTAGTTTTAACAATTTCGTTAATTCGTGCCGATCGGACAAGAAATAATTAAGAAATATAATTTAAACAAATGCTATTGTATACAGGACGATATATGTAGGCACACACAAACACGCAGTTAGAAAAGAAATAACTCTTATTATTCGTCCGAAATTAACCAATCACAGTTTTTGTATAAATCCTCAAGTTTTATCGCAAATTTTATCTACGAAACTAATCCGACATTTTTTTTTTTTCTAATTAATCACAAATGGTATAACATCGAATAATAATTGAATATTAATATTATATTATCTCGAAGAATATCGTAAAAATTAATTTTATGGGAAAAATTTCAAAAGGGCGCACAAACTATCGCTTCTTCGATCGAGTATACACGGTCCTGTGCGTATTAACCAATGAGAAGCTTTGGCGTGATTGCGCATGCGCAAGCGTTCGACGGTGGGGATTCGTTCGGGAACGTAATCCAGATCGGATCAGTCTGGCCAGTCACTCGTGAATGCGACGGTGGTTCCGTGATGTTGTTATTATCGTTCATTTCCCTCCCCCACCGACTTCCTATTTGCATCGTTTTCGATACATTAGCTCGTTCGTCGTTATCCTTCGCTCCGTAAAACCAGACGCAGGCTCGTCAAATAAATTATGTCAAAC
>OU964977.1:5949083-5951583 GCA_918808275.2 Dolichovespula sylvestris
CTTTAACAATTAATCATACTCCCGATTAATGGATCGATTCTATGTGTTGCAGAGTGCGGACGATCGGCAAAAAATGGGGTCGAAGCGACGACGTATCAGAATAAGACGAGGACCGCCAACGTAATCGATTTATAGCGCGTCGAGTAGGAAAGATGATGATGACCGCCATGGCCAGGTTACCCTGTAAACAATCCTCGCCTTCGCAACAGCAAAGAGCGAATAATTTCGGAAATAGTCGCAATTCTTATTGGGATATTCAAGCTAGGCATCCGACACCGCCTTACGTTAGAAATCATCATCGGCACGTCGATCACACAGGTAGACTAGACGATTCGAATATGTCAACGAGAAAAATTCTTACGATTATTATATTATTAATAATTTATATATACGTACGAGGTCTATATGACGTTATACATATGTAGACGCAACCCAGACCGTACCCGTGTATAGACGACGACGACGACGACGACGACGACGACGACGACGACGACGACGACGAATGAAAACGTTTCCTATACTCGAGTGAAAGCTATTCCATGTATCTGGTTTGCGGTAAGAGCAACGCCGACGGAACCAAGAAATTAGTCGGGAAGAGAAAAAAAAGAAACTTTTTCTCCTTTCGACATATTCCATTTGTAAATATATAAACGCAAAGAGAAGAAGGGTGTTTCTAGTATAATCAAAAACAGGCACCTTCGTCCAAAACAGTTTCGTTCTTTCATATCCGAACGAAAATGTTCTTCTTACCAGATAAATTGGAGTCTTTTTTTTTTTTTTTTTTTTCAAACGACCGGTATACGCGTACACGTGTTATACTTGGCTCGAAATCTATTATTCTTAATGTTATAAGACCGCTATTGTATTTGACCGCGATGCTCTTTCACGAAAATACGGCAAACTAAAAGTTGCATCGTCCCGACCCTTTCGCGAGTAGCGAATTCGCTTATCCCGAAATCTCGTAACCCGTTTGCTTTATCATCATCATCATCATCATCGGTATCATATGTGTACGATATAAACATCCTAGAAATCGTTCCCTTTCATTATCTCAGAATAATCAACGTCCGTTATTTCGTCGAATCGTCGTCCTACTTTTTATACGGCGAACGGAAATGAAATTACTTGAGAAACCGATGACGACGACGACGACGACGACGCGATGATAATTATTGTTCGTAGGAAAACGTAAGAGCGCAGTGGAATTGTTGCAAGAGACGAAAGCATTTTACGTGAAAAGCGAGACTGTGCTGGATCGGAAACAGGAACTGAAGAACAGCGGTCATCTTCAAGTGTCTCAGCTAAGTGCACCCAGCGCACCACCTAGGTTACTTAGGAAGTGTGGAAATACGGCTTTACCGTGCTCGATACAATCCTCCTCCTTGCCGTCGCCGCAAATATCTAATCCCGTAACGCCGCCACCCTGTTGTTGGGCCACGTGTCACGATCAAGATAGAAGTAAGTAAATATTTTCCTCTCTCTCTCTCTCTCTCTCTCCCTCTCTCTCTATCTCTCTCTCTCTCTCTCTCTCTTTCTTCTCTCTTCTCTCTTTATCCAAATATTTAGCAGATCTATCAGATTCTAACCGATCGAGAGTTGTTCTTCGTCCAATCGGTCAATTACTACTATTATACGTTTTAAAATGGGTCGTTATTAAATATCCGATTAACGAATAATATTTCTTCGTTGTATCTATGTAGATCTGTGATCGAATCAACGACAAAGTTTCAAATTATTTGTCAACAAGTTTGGATAACGAGACAGAAGGAGAAAAAGAAGAAGAAAAAGAAGAAGAAGAAGAAGAAGAAGAAGAAGAAGGAAAAGAAGGAGATGAAGAAGGAGGAGAATGAATGACTAGAATTGATCCTATAGAAACGATAAATCATGACCGTATTTCTTGTTTAATACGGTTCTTATACTACAACCATAATAAAAGAGCTTATCCGTCGATTGTATTTATCAGCAGATGGAATTTTGAGTCCTCAACAAACAACACTGCCACCCGCGCTGCCACCAAAGAGCCCACGCTTAGTCCCTGTTCCGCAGCGGCGCACTATTTCAGGGCCACCGAGTGCTACGAGCGGGGATCAATTGCAGACAAAATTACGGAGATTACTCAACACCGATAGCAAGGAGAACGTCTTCTTCCCGGAAAGCAGCCCGACTCAGCAGCAGCAGCAGCAGCAGCAGCAGCAGCAGCAGGCGGCTTGCCTCCAAACGACGAACGGTGTCGCGCGCGATGAAAAGTTTAGATATTCGCCTGGCAGCTTATCGCCTGGCTACCGAGACGATGACCGTGCACCGGTAAAAAAGATTTCAACGTATACGACGACATACACGTTGCATCCGTTAATTACAATATTACTTATGTGTTCGATTCTAAGACGAGACTTCTCTTATACATTATTACGTTCTTATTATATAATATTATTATCGTAGCATTGCACGCCGCAGGACGTTCGCTTCAAATTTGGCCGAAGTAATTCGCATTCTCATACGT
>OU964977.1:5954083-5986583 GCA_918808275.2 Dolichovespula sylvestris
CTAAATGGGGGTAGGGGGTGGGAGGGGGTGGGGGGTAGAAAGAAAACGAAAAGAGAGGGAAAAAAAGAATCTCCAATGAAATAAATTTATGTTAAATTTATTATTATGGATAGAGTGTTGTGACGGATAAATTTTAAAAAACGTTGCCTTCTCTTGCTGTTTCTTTATGTCGCATGCTTAAGAATCAATCTTTGAGAATATTACGTATATAGTATTAAACGAAACAACAACAAAAGACATGTTTTATGATGAAAATGAAATTTTCTGTTGAATTTTGCCATTAGTAAAATAATTAATGTGATTCAGTTGATTACTTTCCATTAACTGTGAAATGCTCTCCTATTCGCATTCTTGATAATATTAAAAAATAAAAATAAGAAGAATAATAAAAATGAAAAGAAGAAAAAAAAAAAAGAAAAAAAGAACAAGAAGAAGAAGAAGAAGAAGAAAAATAGAACAGTGCAATTCAAAATATTACATATTACGAATAAGGATAAACATTGAAGAGATCATATTACGTACTTTATTCACACGTTCATCTTTATTTATTACATTTTTCTTTGTCGCTAATATATTGAAAGAGATTAGTGAATTTCCCCATGTTTTAACAATGGAATTTAGACAAGGAATTTATCGGAACTTCTATCTGCAAAGATTGTTAACTAAAGATTCTTTGACTGAATCGAAACACGAAACGCTCACAGTTAATGCAGCAGAATGTTCTATCGTACTTAATTATTTGCTCGCGGACTGATAAATATTTATAGATGATCATGATGTTGCTTGGTAATGATAATGATAATGACGACGACGACGACGATATGATATTGTCAAACGAGTATCGTTTTCGAGTTAACGTTTTTAATGAAAAAAACATAAAAAAGAAAAGTTTCAAAATTCTACGAAAAATATGTAGTTGTTATACTCTGTATTTAGCATACGATGAGAAAGCTAATTGTCAAAATTAACAAAAAGTATATTGAACTATATTCTACTCTATTAAATTCGAGTGGCGATATTTTTTGTGCCTGAAAAAATAAGCGCCTTTCTTTCTTTTTTTTTTTTTTTTTTTTTTTTTTACAAATGAATAATCGTTTACAGTTACGTTTACATATATATTTAATACTTTGTCAATTTCCTATTTAATATTATTCGCGTGAAAAGAATAAAATTTAATTAATATATCTTTTTCGCATTAACTACAGGATACTTTTTAACATTTATTCACTCGTTCGGTCGTTTACAAGAGTAATCTGAAGAGATATTTTATTTTTCAACGCTTTATAAACTTAACACACGCGCGCGCGCGCACACACACACACACACACTGTAATCAACTATTCGCGCTTTATAATCAACTATTCTTATGTCATAAAGTCTATTTTTATTTAATACTATTATTTTAAAGATATCTTTTCGTGCAATAATATAAATGTTTTTATTATTATACGACTCTATTAGACGTCTTCGGTTAAAAGAGACTTTACTATTTGCAGTAGAATATAAACAGTTAAAGGTGTGTCGACTTTTTAAAGTTGTAACGTATAAGTGGTTTATTCTTATAAAGAAAACAGATTTTGTATAGTATAATATTATACAAAATTATTTCAACGATTCGTATTTGAAACGACACAAAAAATATTCTATTTGTGTATTTAAAAAAACCATTCTTATAGTTAATGGAATAAAATAATACGGGGAAATAAGTTGAGAGCATCAAACGTAACAGAATTTTACATTTTTCAGATATACATAAATACATACCATACATACGTACGTACGTAGAGAAAATACGTTTAGAACGCTCTTTTAGCAAATATAGATGTGTATATCCGTAGCCGATGAATAGTTGATACTTGTTACATTTGCGATTCCTCTTGCTTTAGACCCAATTCTCAATGGTAATATATGCTAGGTGTTTATGAAGGATGCCTCAAAAGTCAATTGTAAAATACCGTTGCACAAAGTTGAATATAATAATAAATATGTAGGGTATGTATACGAGAAGAGAATGCTTTACTTAACAAATTTTTAATCTTATATTGCCTGTCGCAATCAAAATATATGTGCTCCTTTTATTAACACCTTGCATATAAGTTGTTTCGATAAGTATAATACATTGTGTGATAACCAGTTATATTTAAAACTGCATTTAGAAGTTTGACCAAGTAAGAATTAGAAAGTCTGTATATTCTAAGTCGGAAAATTTCCGTTTTATATTTCTCACGACGTACTCTAATCGTACTCTATAGAAAGAAAGAAAGAAAAAGAAAAAAAAAGAGGGGAAAAGAAACAAAAAATAACAACAACAACAACAACAACAACAATAATAATAATAATAAAAGTGTATTGTTGCTCGTTTTAAAAAGAAAATTAAAATAACTTGCTTATCAAAGTGTTCTTTCCGCAACATATAAATAATTGATGCACGATATAAGAAAACGTTCTTATTATTTTCTTCGGATATTCTAAAAGAACCGATTGAAATAAAAACAAAGTTTGTGTCGGTTAAAAGTACAAATAGGAAGTACATCTTGTATTCTTTTTAAAAATAATTCTAATATCCTCTGTGAAAAAACATTTTCATATTTACTTACACGATGACGACAATTTTGAACTTCGTTTTATATGCGTTCAGTTCATTCAAATAATCAAACTTAATTAATTCCATTGGATGAAGAAAAAAAAAAAAAAAAAAAAAGAAAAAGAAGAAAAAAACGAAGGGATCTATAATCGATTAGTTCTTTTTTTTTTCTTTCCCAAACTTTTACTATGTATTATCATTCCATTCATACCATATTTCACATTTTTACATTATGGCATTCCATTGAAGTCTTGCGTCTTGCACAAGACCGTGTTAATACAAAATAATTTAAGACGTTTATATTATTGTCTTCAAACATAAACCAAAATCATTGATTGTACAATACAATTTCGATATACGTATATTTACATATATGATTTGTGATGCATAATACACGATACCGTTTTGAAAACGTGACTTTTTAATTGCTTTTTATAATCTAGTCATGTAGAACAAAAGATTGTAAACGTGAAAATAATATTAAAATTTTTCCCGTATATCATCATATTATCAATCTTTTATTATACTATCTTGTTATTACCTAATATGTTAATACACATATTTTAAACGTAATATTAAAATTGTTATACTTTAATCAATTTTATTTGAACGATTAATAAATGAGGAATGGAAGGACAATTTTAGGTTAATTTTCGGTTATTTTAATACATTAAAGTTATAAACGATTCTTAAAATATACATATTATTTACGGATAAGCAATAATATTGTTAATTATTATTTCTAACGATTGCATGCACGCACACGCACATTACATACACACACACACACACACACACACACGTGTGTGTGTGTACACATATATATATATATATTTGTGCGCGCGAAAAGATTGAGATCGGTTATACAAGTTTTACGATCACGATTATTTCTTCCAAACGTGATAAGATGATTAATAATTAGAAAAATAAGCAAATTTATTAGAAATTATATATTTTTCGTGTTTATAAAAATGTTACACGAGTATCGATCGTTATCAATGCGATTGTATCGAAGCTGAGATTCATCTTACATATAATGTAACATTTTTACAATTAAGCAAGATAAAAAATAAAAAATGAAACGTTATTTTATATATTTAATATTCTAATATTATTGAAAAATATAATTCGTATCTCGATATATATTTCGTGTAATAATCGATGAAAATGGCAGATCAGTTGACTTTAAAATCTAATCAATCAGCTACGACCCTTAGACATTATTATTTGGATTATTAAACAAAAGATTATAATAACAAATAATATTATTATAACGTGCCCGTACGGGATGACTTGTTTCTAATTTTTTGCCTTGCCGATCAATGGTCCAATCAGAATTCGAGTTTCTTCCTCTTCTTCTGCGCAAATTCGTTTCGTAGATGGCGCGTCTATGTGCGAAATAGTTTGTGGTGAACGATGATGCGCGTTGAAATCTGTAACACTCTGTGTTGATAGTGATTTGGAACTTTGCGATACTTGAAATATGATGAGGATAAATCTATTTGTTAAAATTTCTTTTTTAGTTTTTGCAATAATACTTGGTGCAATACCAGAATGCTCGTCCATATTATCAGACAAAAGATTATGCTATGACCCAAAGTGTTCAGGTAACTGAAGCCATACTTTATATCTCTTTATAATTGACTGACAGCTCTCTCTCTCTCTCTCTCTCTATCTAACTCTCTCTCTCGCTTTTTCGCCTCCCCCCCCCTCTCTTTCATGCTTCTATTTGTTTATATATCTAGTTTGAATTCTTTGACTGGGTCAAGTTCATTTACAGAACCCGTATCGTTGGCCAGGACTACGTTGAAATATATAGCCGGAGAAAAGGGTATGGTTACCGTACCGATGAATGAAATTGTAACTGTTTACAGCAAAGGTGCCGGTAGAAGACCAGATTTATGGGGCATAGAGGTATATTTTTTCATTGTTTCTCAATACTACGCAATTTCGAATTAATATTAACGATTCTTGTTATATCGTGTATAAACGTTCGTACGATATCATCTTTTATCTTCATTTTTGTATCGTACTTTATTATTACGTTTTTATTTATATTTTACTAAGCATTTTCATACTTTACATTTGAAAATGAATATTTCTTTTAGTTCGGTGGTAATCGTGGATACATACCAAAAAATTTTTTAAAGGAATATAAAGTTTTAAAGAAAAACTTAACTTACGAAGTACCTATCGAAGTTGTAAATAATAATAATAACAAGAACAGTGATAAAAATAATAACATCGATAATATTAATAATGATGTCAATAAGTTAAAAAATATTGCACTAAAAAATAATGAAAATGAACCAGACTCTATTCCAATATACAGTAGTCTTTCCAATAATAATAATATCGATGCGTCTATTTCAACTACCAATGAAGAAAATACAAAGCAATCCACGCGTGAAACAGAAACTATATCTCCGTTGTATAACGTAATAGATGGTACTACGATTTTTGTAAGTAGGGAAGAGTCTATGCGACCGAGTTATACTTCTGTCATAGAGACTACGTCCTCGGCAAATAACGAACAAACGATAGATAATATTAATAAAGACATAAAGCCAACTGCTACGCAAAGCGAATTGGATGTCTCGATTAAGTTTGAAGAAGAAACCGATTCTAAAGAAGAAGAGTTAGTTACTTACAACGATACTTCCAATATACATATTAAAACGAACGAATCTGCGTTCGAATCGCAATTAAATGAAAATAATAATAATAATAATAATAATAATAATGTAGATTCCTTGGCCGTTGAATCGGTAATAGAAAAGAAAGAGGACGATATGGATACTCTTACTTCCAACGCGGAAGATGAGAAGGAGAAGGCTAACGTAAATTTTTCTCAGTTCGAATCGGAACGTAAGGAGGAGAAAATTAAGATGAATCCTTTAAATGTCGAATTAGAGGATAAAGAGAGGGAAAACGATGCGGTATTTTCTATTATTAAATTAGAAGAAGATAAAAAGGAAAAAGACAGTTTAGAATCTTGGAATACCGAATTGGAATATAAAGATGATAAGGATAACGTACTTGCTGCGACGTTTGATTTAGACCATAAGGAGGAAATAAAAGTTGAAAATATTACCATTGAAAATGTAAACGATGCAGACAATTTTTTTGTCCGGTCAGAGTCGGAAAAATTAATTGAAATAGAAAATAAAACGGAAGATGTACATAATGCGAACACTACGACGAACGTGCTTCAATCGAGTAATCTTGTATCGGCGAAAAATAACTCGGATGATACTGAAATTATTCTTAACGGCGAAGAAAAGGTACAACAGATTGTAAATAAAGTTAATACGCTTAGGGTAGATGTACAAAAAAATGTTTCCCATGATAATCAATTTAAACGAGATAAATTATGCGATGCTAATACGAATGTTACAATACAAAAGGAAGAAGATGCTACGACGGAAGGAAATAGCCTAACGGAAGGGCAAGATAGTCAAGAGAATATTGTAAATAGTGATGTAAATAATGATAACGTCGGAAAAGATATCTTTAGTTCTGTCGATGTTCCTGCGGAATTGAATAGAGTATTTGAAGATAATAATGTACGATTGCATAGCGAAGAAAGCAAAGAATCGCACTCTAGTCAAAACGATGCGAAGGATATTAGCTCAGAACAACAGATCTTCCATGAATTTCGTAATAATCGAAATTTATTATACTTGGAAGAAAGCGTTCTACCTGATAAAGGTAAAAAATATTGATTCATCGATACAAGTTGATATAAATGAAATTTTCTGATGTTACCTTTCTCCCTCCCTCCCTCCCTCCCTGCCTCCCTCCCTTTTTTTCTTCTCTTCCTTCTATGTTACATGTATTCGGTAGAGTTGCAAGCGGAAGATGCCCAAGAGAATATAGGTGATTCTATGATCGAAACCTTACCTAAATATGAAGATATCATAAGTATCGAGGATAAGGTATTGCCTGAAGCAGAAAATAAAGACAAAATAGAGGATGAAGTTTTTTATAACGAAAATACGGAGAGTCTCGCGAATGTCGAAGAAGTAACAACGTTACTTCCTACGACAGAAGATATGCAATCTTCCGATGTTTGTACGACGGATAACGAATGTATGAACGAGAGCGATACAATTTATGGCTTTATATCGCGAGTAAATTACTTTTCTTTCTTTCCTTTTTCTTTTTTTTTCTTTTCTTTTCTTTTTTTTTTTTTTTTTTTTTTTCCCTTTCTTTTTTTCTCTTCTCCTAATTCGTTCAAGTAATATAAATCTTTACGCGTAGTGTATTCCATATTACAGGATAAAGAGTCCGTTCCTGAAGGCAGTATTATGAAAATGATAAAAGTAGAACACACGCATTGGATAACGCTGTTTTATTTAAGCATAACTGCCGTCACTACTCTTATGTTTTCTTTAGGATTTTATTATATCGAGGTATTATTTATCGTTCGTTAGGTACATTAATGATATGCATATATTATATATAGATTTCGTGAAACGTAATGATTCTATATTTTTACTTTAGAACATGAGGAGAGACGGTCAATTGATAGCAAAGATAAATAAATTAGAAAAAGAATTATTTCTTTCTACAAAAGAAACCTTGATGTTGGACGAAAATTTGAAATCTACTAAAAATGAGGTAAAGTATAATTTTATAGAGTAAATCATTATTATACATAAATATATATATATATATATATTTTTTTTTTTTTTTTTTTTTTTTTTTATAATCTACAACTATAAATTTGTAAAATTGAATATAGTTAAACTCCATGCAAGATGAATCACTTGGATCTAACGAGATGATATTGTCTTTGAAAGCCAAACTAGAGGCTTCGCAGGTAATTAATAAGAATGCGTGGAAGCCTAAATCGATTGTGTACTTATATGTTTGTGTGTTGTATACATTTATATATATATATATATATATAATGGCATAACTTAAATACTCTGCAGAATACAAATATTGAGTTGGAAAATCAGGTTGCTATGTTGGAGCAAGATTTAGAAAATGCAACGGAAGCAGGATTAGAAATGGAACACATGTTAAGGGAAGTTCTTTCGTCCAACAACGGAGTCAATCCGTTAACTACATCGATAGAGTATTTACAAACTCGATTAAATACTCAACAAAGCGCTAACGAATCTTTGACTAACGCTCTCAACGTCAAAACTCAAGAGGTAGGTTTAATTGGATTTCTTTTTAATTCTTAGATGGAAGTAAAAATATTCTTTTATTACAGAATGAAACTTTGTCGGCAGAACTAAATGTTATGAAACAAAAATATGGAGAATTGGATAACGAGCTTATACGCATAACGAAAGAATTACACATCGAAGTAAATAAAAGAAGTAACATGCAAGAAAGTTTAAATAAAAGAATTCAACAATTAGAAGTACAAATTACACAAGTAAATACATTCATTTTTTTTAACGATTTAATTTTATTCGATAAACCATTATGTAAAATACGTCGTATTAAAAAGTTGTCGTTGTATTTCTTTTGTTACAGCTCTCTGCGGACAAAACAAATTTATACAAAGAATTAGAAATTAAAGAAGCGCAAGTCAAAGAACTCGTGGACGTTATTAATCAAAGCAATTCGAATAATTTAGATATTGAAAAACTCTACGAAGTATCTCATGTTAGGGCAGAAGCTGCGCAACTTCTCGAGGAAAGAGATGAATTGAGCATGCGTTTAAGTGAAGTCGAAGAAGCACGCAGTTTGTTAGAAGGTACGCTTTTGGTTTTTCTCCCTCCCCCAGTAACTTCATATGTATATAACATTTATATTTTTCAGAGCACATGAAACTCGTTAAAGAAGAAGTGTCTTCGTTGAGCGAACAATGTAAAGCGGCTGAAAAAGAAAAGCGAGATGCGGAAACACAATTGGAAGTTATATCGAACTTCTTCAAGGAAAAAGAAGCCCAACGACAAAAGTAATTAGCGTAATACCATTCGATTAGGTTTCAGATTTTCATCGATAAGCGTAATACAATTTTATTTCAGGGAAGAAGCTTTATGGTTACAAAAAGAAGGCGAAGTTATGTCTACCGTAGAAAGAATACATACAATGCAAAATGAAATCCAAGGATATAAGTAAGTATAGAGAATAATGACACAAATATCTCGAGAGAATCGTTCTCGTGCGCTTCTTTCTCTTTTTTCTCTTTTTCGTTTTTTTTTTCTCTCTTTTTTTTTTTTTTTTTTGTGAAAAAGAAAAAGAAACATTACCTATTATTTAATCATAGGCAACAAATAGAAATATTGAAGCGTGAAATAGTGGATCAAGAAAAGGAATATAAAAGTCAGATTTCTGCTCTCGAAACGAAGGCACACGAACAATGGGTTAGAAGTATTCATTATTTATTCGTATAATTGTAGTTAGCGCCTTCGTTTTAATTTAAATTCATCAAATAGTGTTATTTTTCGAAAAAAAAAAAAAAAGGTCATGGCACGACAAAATGAGCGTCGTTTGGAAGAATCGAAGGCAGAAGCAGGACAATTGCGTAATCGCCTTACACTGATGGAAAAAAATATAAACGATGCCGATCCCGATACAAAATTACATCGTAAGTATTTTCTCCTCTCTTAAGAAAAAGAAAAAAAAAAAAAAAGAAAAAGAAAAGAAATAATGAAGATTTAACGAAACAAACCACTGAGAAATATCTAATCGGACGATCAAAAAAGTATTCCAATAAGACGTTTGCAGATATATTTACCTTGAAATTTTGTATAACAAATTAATTGAATATT
This sequence comes from Dolichovespula sylvestris, assembly GCA_918808275.2. Taxonomy (NCBI): domain Eukaryota; kingdom Metazoa; phylum Arthropoda; class Insecta; order Hymenoptera; family Vespidae; genus Dolichovespula; species Dolichovespula sylvestris. The sequence goes on from OU964977.1 coordinate 5,963,408, forward strand.
TACGACGACGTCGTTGACCAGTCAAGTGCACGCGAAAAAAAAAAGTTCTTTTCTCGCATACACTTTTGCAAATGAACGTTCAACGTTGTTGTAATCAATTAAATTGATAATTATTAATTTTTCACAAGGTATCGATAATTCGTAAATTATTGTCATTGATAAGACAAGTATACGGTGGGTGGTATAAAGAGAAAAGATAATTTATTTGAAATATTACATATTATTTACACTAATGTTCGAACAGGCTTGGAGGCAAACGGGGAGACTACAACGTCACCTCCATTATTCATAGGCGCAGATTCATCGAGTTCTCCTATAATGTTTACTGGTTCTTCAGGTGTTCCACCACCACCACCACCGTCATTCATGCATCCCTCGCTTTTCCCCACATATCTACCACCGCCTTTTCCTACTTCCTCCACGGGATTAGCACCTTACGACGTTGGACAACGACCGCCGCCCTTGGGTGGTCGATTATCCTCTCCACCTCCCTTACCGTTGCATCCTCATCATCCGTCGGCCGTCGGGTACGAGAGTGCAGATTCCCCGCCCCCACCTTTGATATCCCCGCCCTTGTTACTTCCTTTCAATCACAGATCGCATCCACCGCCACCCCCACTTCCCTTCGCTAGCGATCATATTCATTCTCCTCCGCCACCACCCCCGCCTGGTTCGATATTGCTACCACCGCCCCTTGGAACGTCGCATCCATGGGGGGAAGAAACGCCGCAGGCACCACGCAATTCTGGTTTTCATCCACATCAGCGAGAACAACGTGCTCGCAACCGCAAAGGTTTGTGCTAAATGTCATCATCATCATCATCATCATTATCATCATCATCGTCGTCGTCGTCGTCGTCGTCGTCGTCGTCGTCTCGACCGACCAACGGCGTACCAAAAGGAGTCAATCGTTATACATATTTACTTTGTCATCATTTTTTCTTCTTTCTCGGTCGCTAATTTTTTCTTTCCCTTTTCTTCTACCTTTTTCTTCCCCTTGACTGTCATTTGCTTTTTTGTTTGTGCATGCAAGGACGCAAACGTTTCTCTAAAGTAAGGCAATTTTGGAGTACTATGGAAAGGAATAGCTCCAAATGAAATGACGAGTCAGGTTAAATAATTTCAATTTGATTTTAATTAATTAATCATGCTAGAGAAATTGGATTCGCGTTTGCTTTTTCTTTTCTTACTTTGCTTCTTTCGTCGTGTATTCGCTGAATACTTGAAATTTGTTATTCGTTAATCGTTGATTCGAATTGGATTCGTTGCCGCCATCAAAATTGTGTTGGATTTCAATTGTTGTATCATGCTTCTTATCGTATTACTTCACTTGGAGATCTCCAAAGTGTTTACTGCTTAAACGATATCATTGAAATAAATTTTGCCTAATGATAAATCTTTCGATAATGCTCAATCCTATCGATTATTTTTAGGTTCCTTGTTGCATTCGTCCGGGGAGTCATTGGACAAGACACATCATAACGGAAAAGCATAACTTTTGTATTTTAATCTTTAACGATCTCTTATACAAGGGCCAACTGTATTACTATTATATATATATATATATATATATATATATATATATATATATATATATATATATATATATATAAATATATAATAACGGATTCATTGTATAACAATTTTCAATAAATATTTCACGGGAGTGCGTATTAGTATATATATAATATATATATACTATGAATCTTTCTTGGGCATTTAAATTGAAATGATTATAACGAGTGAGGGGAAGAGGAGAGGAGAACAACAAACAATATAATAGAAACATTGCATTTTTCATTCGAATATATTTTGTAAATGCTGTTTATTATCCGACAAGTCCATAAATATTATATACCATTGCCTTATGTGAAATCACTCTGAGAATTTTTTACAGCATTGCTAACGATTATGCTAATGTTGACAACAATCGTATAATTGTTAAAAATGAAGAAGGGAATATTGAAAGAAATTGCTATACATCGAGGTGAAACACTTTTTGAAAGATGTAACGATTTCAAAAATCACTGCGAAAAGTACACTTACTTTCTATTATCAAAGTATGAAACAAATTCAAAGGACGTTGTAATATGGAGTATTGCGAACAACGTTAATAACAGTGCAGTTGTTATGATTTTAATAAATTAAAAATAAACTGCAATTTATTTCAAAAAAAAAAAAAAAAAAAAAAAATTTATCATCAATTGACGACGTCATACATTCTTTTCTCTCTCTCTCTCTCCTCTCTCTCTCTCCTCTCTCTCTCTCTCTCTCTCTCTCTCTCGCGAGTACATCGTATCATATCATATATACAAAATAACTAAGCCTCTATTCTAAAATAGTTATACTCTTTTCTTTCTTCCTATTTTTCCCCTGTTTTTTTTTCCTTCTTTTTTTTTTTTATATAAGCATAAGCAACAACGAAAGATAAGTTGTGTATATAGATATATATTTATATATAATTATTTTAATTTACAAATATGAACATCGTTTTCCACATGAAATTGTATCTTATATTTGTTTTTTTTTTTCTTTTTCTTTTTTCCTTTTTTTCTTTTTTCACATTTTACGTAAGCTTTTAAAAATTACATATCTACTTTGCAATATCGGAAGAAATCCCCCTTTTTACAGCAATGATTAAAACCTACGTATGTACTCTTGTTGTTGTTGTTGTTGTTGTTGTTGTTGTCGTCGTAATAATAATTTTTAGTTAATACTTAATACTTACTTAATTATTAATTTAGTGGAAGTATTAAGGAATGCAGTAGTAGTTGAGTGTGTTGTTTCTACAGTTTCACGTGACACGCGTCCCGTAAAAATGAGATTTTTCTTTGAATTATATTTACTTTATATCACGAGTACTGAATGCGGATGGTAAAATAAAACTGATAAATGTAAACGAATATAGTTAAATTCGGAAAGAAACTTATGCCAAGAATACTACAAAAAAGATAAAGAAAAATATGAGGACAGCGAATATCTTAATCATCAACCATCTATTATTCGTCACAGATTGGAAATATTTTAATATTTCAACGTGCGCAGCTTCCACATTTAATTCGGTATCTTCTATATTGCTATCTATTCTGTAATATAATTAATGCGAATCAATTATTACATCTAATCCCGTTAGCGATAGTTCTCTGTGGGACGATTTAAAAATATTATTTTCTTACCTTTCTACCATCTCTTCCTGTTCCTTAACCATGTGAGCCAGTTGTTGAAAAATGCCACCCAATTCGACTATCGTCGATTCTATATTTTGCATGGTCTCTGCACGCGACTGAACGTATGCGTCCTGAAAAAGATAACGACCTTTAATCGTCGAGATACCACTTTTTTCTCCTCCCCCAAATTAGAAAATTAATTACCGTATCGTCTTGTAAAACTTGTTGCATCGACAATTGACTCATCGCTGGTTCAAGATCTATAGCAACCGAAGAACTAGATTCTTGTTCTTGAAGTAATAAGGAACCTTGTCTCCCGGAAACTACGCTGGGAGGTAACATAGTAGATACCGATCCTTGCGAAAATTGTTGTCTTCTGGTTTGTTCCTCTCTCATATTCTATATGTGTGTATGTATGTATGTATGTATATATATATATATATATATATATATATATATATGTATACGTATGCATGATAATATAGTTTAACGTATAAAAGAAGATTAATTTTAATTATTAATTAAATTATACCTCGGAACGAACTTCCAGAACACTTTTGAAATGATTAGACATATTTGCAAGTTTTGATTGCAGAGCCATCACTATGGACGAGGAATGAGAAGCGATATGATTCCCTTGAGAAGAGGAGAAACTCTCTCGTTGAATCCTTCCTATATCTTGTAACTTGCCTATTTGATGGTTCAAACTTTTTAAATCCGTCTTTATAATGTTTGTTAATTCCTCGATTTCCATTTGTCTGTCGTTGAATATAGACTTTTTTTTGGCCACTAAAAAGGGACAGACGCGTTGCTCCGTTAATCATTTTTTATAAACACCCAAGCACACGTGCCTATATATATATATATATATATATATATATACTTTTTTTTTACAAGTAATTACATCGACATCGTGATAATTACTTTTACAATGACAGAAGTCGATGTCGTACATTGCATTAAATAGATACGATATCTCAATCAATATCTTAATAAATATAAATACGCGATCCTAACATCGAAAGGAGCAACTAATCGCGCTGTAAAAAGCATACGTCAAAGTATAAAGCGCATCATAATAAATTAACGTAATACCATTAGAATACGTAAACTCTGAATGTTTTCTTACATAGAGCAAGTTTCTCCAATTTGATATATGTGTTCGCAATGTTCTTTCCGATACTCTTAGCAACCATCATAAAATTGGAATAACTTTGCATTTGCCTCGCCCTTCTTTGATTTTGCAGGTTGGTCGTTCTAACGACCGTTCTATCCTGCATCGTTCTTATGGCGTTAATAAATTCATTGGTTCTATCGCGTGCCGTCATTGTTATCGGTGGTGATGGTGATACGTCACGTTGCTTAAAATGATTTTCCTCTACAGTACCTCGCCATTCACTGTTCGACGAGTTTGTAATCACAAAATCATTTTCCGACTCGTAACCAACGTGTCGTCTACGTGCGGGCATCGCATCCTCAAATTTGTTACGTTTTTCTACTATGAGATTTTCTCTATTGTAACAACGCCTATCTCAAATTTTTAATATTACTTTACTTATACTTTCTAATATGCAAGTATACATGACAGCTTAACAATGAAATACACTTTACGCCATATCGTGATCATTACGATCAAATGTCGCGACACGTTCACTCATCCCATCCCTCCTCTCTCTCACCCCCTCTCTCGCTCGGTCTCTCTCTCTCTCTCTCTCTCTCTCTCTCGTCCACTTTCTTATTATAGTAATAAAAAGAAAAAAAAAGAAGCTCTTGTACACGTGGTGCAGCAATTACCAACTTTTGATAAATTACAAGAATTTGTTACTAATTTCAGATAACAGAAAAATATGTGCATATCTATGGATTAGAAAAAAACGGTAGAGTACTTGGTAATTTTATTTAATTTGATTTTCTTCCTTTTCTTTTCTTTCAACATTCGGGAACTTGAAAAAAAAGGTTTACGAACACGTATTATATACGCCATTTAAAATATTTCAAAGTTGGCGCCCTTTTAAGCTCGTGACTCTTTGCAATATAATATTTTCGGAACGATCGATCGTCGCTATGTACCTGTCGCGCTATATCGAAATAATATTCGTTATCACGGCTATATGTATATAGGTTATCGACCAATCGGCTCGCTGGAAATGGCTCGGTACGTCACTCTCGGAGAGTGGCGGCAGCACCTTCGAGAAAAAGAATTTCTTCGTTTCTTGCGCGCGGGAATTGTGCACTTACAATTGTGAACTTAGGAAGAAACGTTAAGTTTTAAGTAACGACAGATTTCTTAAGTTTTTTCTTTTTTTTCTTTTTTTTTTCTTTTTTTTTTCAAATAACACTTTGGGATTTATCGATCGACCAATAAACGATAGGAAATATTCGTAAAAGTTGGAACGATCCATCAAGAAGAATTAGAACGTATTTCGAGAGTAATAACGAAGGTGTCTCGAGGGATCGTCAAATTAATTCGACGAAGTAACAGATCGATATTGTATTAAGTTAAATTTTAATAATATATCATCACGCGATCGCTCTATGATAATAAAAATAGATACACTTATTAAATGCGGGCTTAATTATTTTGGACGAAAGGGATCGCGTTAAAGATTGCCATTACTTTGGAAATATTTTGTGCATAAAATGAAAAGATTTCATTAATCTTAATCTCGATCGAAGGGAGCTGGTGGGTGGGGTGCAGGGCGACGGGATTATACGTATAGTGTTACAAGACGATTCACGGCCTTATCGTAACTGTCGACGTCGGTCCTGACGCAAACGTCCACTCTCGTGAATTTCCTTCCCTTGATGTTGCCGTCAAAGTCACGTGCCTGATATGGAAACATCAAGATCGATTCGTTCGAAAGAAGGAATTAATTTAGATCCTAACGTTAGTATATAATACGCACCTGCAAAGGAATGCGCCTCCCAAAGTGGTCGTTTAATTCGGGTATGCACAAATTAGAACCATACTCGAGACCCGTACCCGTCAGGTCCATACTAGCGGTAACGTAAGTCTCACGTCCATCTATGTAATCCTAGAACGAATGAATTTTAACCGTACCGATAACCGATTTTACATTGATTTATTACGATATCGATCCAATCAGCAAATTTATACGAACCTGCAGAGTATTTAGTTTATTTCCTCTGACGTCCAAATAATCGATTTCGTCGTCGCTCGTATAGTCCGGATAATATGCGGTTAAAGTAACATTGCGATAGGAACGTCCGCTGCATCTCAAATCGGATTCCCCGTTAGGATTAGCGTCCGACGACGGTAAGCCTGAGAGAAACGGGCGTTACCGATGATCGTACAAAAATAATATTATAAAGGTTAAAAATTGTGATTACCACCGTTCGTAAGGATGATAATTGTCAAGAGGATCGATAAGACTCGAAACATTTCGAACCGCTTATCGAATCGTTCGTACGCGTTCGAAGTAATGTAGGAGACTCCTTACCACGATTTCATTCGACGATAAATACCGAAAACGATGCGTCCTCACGGATCGTTTCGTAAAGAGAATTTGCAAAGGTTTCATAAATTTGTTTGCATACCGTTGCGCACACTTTTAACGTCACCGCTCTTGGCGATGCATTACTTAATCCGGTCGCATCGCTCCTCGCGTTTTATTTATTTCTCATATCGAATCGTTCGTTCATTTTTCTTATTGCCATTGGACGACGAGCATTCGTAGGAGTATTTCAAGCGTTCTCGTATCACTTTTCGCAAGACAGAATTTATGTGAATAAAGAAGATGGATTTGTTAAAAAGAAATCGTCTATAAAGGTCAGTCCGGAAGGTAAACTGCCATCGCGTCATTTATTTTTATTGACGCTTGCTCAAATATTTACGCGTAATAACGTACAAGAGGCTATAGGAAGTGAAAAGGAAAGAGAGAGAGAGAGAGAGAGAGAGAGAGAGAGAGAGAGAGAGAGAGAGGAAGAATCGATCGGATAACTCAAGGATTGACCCATACGACGATCGAGTAATCTCCCGTATCGATCAACGTTCATTACTCTTGCGCATGATTTTAGATCTTTCGACGCGACACGCGACTATATTCGAATGCAAGAACGAGCCTCCTTCTTACGAGAATATGCCAATGTATCATCTCTCGTATATTACCTGTAACGATGATCACAATCACTACTTACGTACGATCTATTATTGTCATTTGTCATGTATCATATCGTAATACGAGAAATGTGTACCGTCGATCGTTGCTCCCTGACAATCGGATCGTATAATATATCGAGACGATAAGAGAGGCCTTTGCGCTCGCTAATGCGAATTGGAGAAACGTTCGATCGTCCGCATCGATTTAAGAATCTTCCTTCTTCTCTTTCCCTACTCTCTCTCTCTCTCTCTCTCTCTCTCTCTCTCTCTCTCTCTCTCTCTCTCTCTCTCTCTCTCTCTCTCTCTCTCTCTTTCTCTAACCCCGACGCGTCATGGCGGTAGGTCCGTTTCGCGAGTATATGTAGTCCCTCGTGAATAATAGAAGGCAGGGTCTACGGGCAGTTGAGAGAGTAGGCGAGTAGGGCGACAGGTAGAAAAGTACGCAACGTATCGGCAGTCGCACGCGGAAACCCGTTCTAGGTTCCGTTGGCGTTAATTCGATATTTAATCGCTTATTTCTTAATACGAAAATAAATCGTCGAAAACGGAATAATTTCGATGCGCTATGTAAGAGGTAGAAGGAATCGGCCTAGCGAGGTAGTTTGATCATTGAGATCGTAAAAAAAAAAAAAAAAAATAAAGAAGAAAAAAAAAGAAAAGAAATAAACGAAATTGTCGCTAATTATTCGATGTAGTAACATTTATGCGTCTACGCGTGCTCGTGTGTCCACGTGCGTGAACGGGTTGTGTCGTCGACTGGAGCACGTGTGCGCAGCCAATTTAAGAAGAAATAAATAGTTCGAGTCGGTGGATTTTCACATCCCCTCTTATTATATATTTTAACAGAACGAGGTATTGTTTTTTCTCTTTCTTCTTTCTCATTTTTTTTTCCTCCTCTTTTTTCCTTTCGTCAATTATAAATTCAAAACTGTTCAAACATTTCCCCCTTTATTACCTCGATAAAGACGATACAAAAGTATTCGCGATTAGGTATCCCTTATCGGACACCAAAGTAAATGACCTCGTCGCGTCGCGACGTGGCTCCTCTATCCGGGAAATCTATGACAGGGGGCTCGTGCTCTTGTAAACGTTCCATACTCGAGAAAAAATCGCCCAATTCGTATCTCAATCGGACCCTTTGAAAGAGACCTTTCGATAAGTTGAACGTTTCGTTACGAAGGTACGGACGCGCTTGATCGCCCATTAACTAATAAATAGTTAATATTACTCTAAACGAAATATTTGTTAAGAATACGCATCTTCGTCTTATACGCCGTTCTCGTAACAAGAAAATGTGCTATCGCGTTTTTAATCGGCGACTATCGTCGTAGACTACATTCGAAGGTGGTCGTCGTTCGCAGGATCTAAAATGAATCCGACGACGTTGAAGAATTGGTTGGTACGCGGGGAGCTCGAGAAACTCGAAAATATCGTGTTGGAGGGACGCGGGGCACGTTTGTTGGGCGAACATTCTCCGGATCTTAGAACCCGTGTCTTCCTGAAGGGACTCCCGAATTACTTGGTAAGACGAATTTCACGATAACATAATAACAATAGCGTTTGAAAAATAATACTGTTCGATGTCGCAGACGAAGATATCCCAAACTCACGAGGCGGTTACGCGAGGTTCCTTGGTAGAAACTCAAAGGATCGTGACGGAAGAACCAAAGAAAAAGTTGGCCATCGCTAAGGATCCATCCGGGATACCGCTCATTCACAAGGCGATTTATCACGATCAACCGGAAATAGTCGCATGGCTCGTACACAATTACCCGATCACGACTCAGCAAAAGGACAAAGTGAGTGAGTCCCCGCTCCCTCTGCCTCTCTCTGTGTGTGTGTGTGTGTGTGTGTAACGAACTCGCAATGAAATTCAATTCACCTGTTTTTCCCTCGAATCATTCGGTCTCGTTTCTCCCATCGTTTTACCTTCGTTTAACCCTCGGCGGTAGTTCTTATCCCCCCTCCCGCACCCCCTTTTGGAGGTTTTAAAACGTAAGAGATTCATTATTCTTCGAGTTATCACCAAAACCTTGATATATCGTCAACAACAAAATATACATATGTAGATGGATACTTTCCACTTTCTAACTTGCTCGATTAAATAGTTTATTTCCCTTACGTGGACTCAAAAGTTTTTGTACGGTATTTTCGCGTCGTTATGTCTTTTCTTTTTTCATTTTCAGGAAGGTAGAACGGCATTACATTATTGCGCTGCCTGTAAAGATCCTGGAACGGTGTGGGACATTTTGATAGAGGGTGGCTGCGACGCCAGTGTTTGCGACAAGCGTGGAAATCCGGCAGCTTATTATCTGGAACACAGTTCCGAGGTCGAGTTGGCCGAAACGGAGAAGATGCCACCCAATCGAAAAGGAAGCACTACGAAAGAAAGTGAGCGAACGTGTCGCGAACCTTTGGACATATTATGAATGCCCTCGATCGATTGATTGCTCGTAGTTACTCTCAATAATAATTCGATCGAAAATATTTCGATCTCTCCGATTGTCGGTCAGAACTCGTTAATTTTACGGCGAACTCGCGGATATACCCTTACGTACAAACTTGGCAATTTTCGTTCCTTCTCTTATATCCCCTATATATTATACATACCTTACACATGCATACGTCTAACGACCATCGGAAGATCGATTAAGTATAAATTCATATGGCAGATAAATTGTATTCCTCGTATAAAGGACGCCCCTCGCGCGATAGAAATTATCTAAGTACGAACGTTTAACGCCCAATTTTTGGAATTGACTTTTATGATATCGACCGCCAATACGTTTATTCCGGGTGCGCAATAAACGTTAAGTGTTAGCGATATCGGGGAGTACCGTGCACTGCCCTGCATCTTGAAATATTTATTACATCGGGATCGTACACGCTATCCGTGTATCGACGTACGAAATATAAACATTAGTCCGAGTTTCTTCGAGGTAACTCGAGCGCGATAGAAAATGATCAGAGAGAGAGAGAGAGAGAGAGAGAGAGAGAGAGAGAGAGAGAGAGAGAGAGAGAGAGAGAGAGAGAGAGAGAGAGAGCAATATTAAAAGGTACGTCGACGTATTTATAATATCGGATTTGAATAGATTTGTATAAAAATCTTAATTAGAAGGTAAAGTAAAATTAAGTTAATCCCTCCCCGTAGACGGAGAATCACTCCATTTGTGTATTAATAAGCATTCTTATACACTTCTATTTTCTGCTTATTTATGTTAATAATTAACGAATCCACGAGGCACGCAACTCAAAACTCGTTCAAAGTCACTACGTTCATAAATATTTAACAGAATGTGTCCGTCTGTCAATCGTGTAAAAGAAGGTCGGTCGGTCGGTCGGTCGGTCGGTCGGTGTGTTTACTCGCTCGACATTTTATTCGATTTTGTAATTTCATTTCATAAGCTTTGCTTATATTTGTATAAATGTCATTTTACGCGAACGAGGTCTCCTCCTCATTCTCCTCCTCCTCCTCCTCCTCCTCCTCCTCTACTATCGATGCTTATTATTACGTGCTCCATGTTTAACCCGATCGTTTCCTCCTCCGCCCCTCTCCCACACAGATATAATTTATAAAAATGAATTGTATCAACCCTTAAAAACTATCAACTCGATGAAATTTCACGCGAGCAAATTTTCTTTCTTTTCGCCGTTGAAAAGTTTTACTTTAGATCATTGCTTTTACAAGGATTACATTTATATAGCGTACAGGTGTGAGAAACATTAATTTCGCGATACGAGGAATCTTTCCCTATTCACGCTTCGTATATAATTTATCGATCGCGAGGGCGAATCTAAAGGGGGGGGGGGAGATAAATGACGAGAACGCTGACCGACGACGACGACGAGTAAATGGAAAATATCGTGAAAAGGCTTGCTAGAGTTGTATCGGTGCGCCTGGCTTCGTCGAAATGAAATATGTATCTCTTAAACGTTTTTGCCCCTGCAGGCTTTGACTTCAAGCCTTCCAATATAAGGATATGGATTCATAATCGGGACATAAGAAAATTGCAACAGGTTCTATGGGAAGGCCACGGTGGGAAATTACGATGCGAGACAAGCAACAATCCGAGGGTGAAGAAGTTTTTGGAAGCGGTACCTTTTATAATGGCAAGTATTCGTTTATTTCGTCGATCGGTCGATCGTTGAATGATATCGCCGAGTAAACGTAATAAAAAAAAAAAAAAATAAACAAGGTCGGAATTGTTTCCAGGGTACCGTCAAAGATATACACTCGGCAACGGTGAAAAACGATTTGGAGGGTATGAAAAAGAAATTGGAGGATCCAGTCTCGCCTATTATTTTGCGTAGCAAGGATGCAAACGGTTTGAACGTCTTGCACAAGGTACCTTTAACGCAATAGACGAAAATTTACTTTGAAATATGATGGGAGATGCGTATATTACAATTTCTATCGTATCGCGATTATGAAACTTGTGCGCTTGATTGGTTCAGGCTGCCGGATTGGGTTATCTCGAGGTCGCTCGTGAAATCCTCGAGAGGTATCCGTCTATAGTGATGGCCCAAGACAACGAAGGTAAAACGCCGTTACATTATGCGGCCGCGTTGAAGGACGACGGTGCCATGTACGATCTATTGACCGAGTATGGGGCCGACGAAGGCATATTAGATAACGTTAGTATACTCGCAGGGAAGAATATCGGAGGGATATTTTCATACGGGGATCACTTTTTTTTCTTTCTCTTTCTTTTTCTTTCTTTCTTTCTATCTCACTTCATACCACGTCTCCTTACTCGTATCCGTATTCGTATTTTAATTCTCGTTTAATAACGAGACGCGGTACTACTCTTATCAGAAACAAAAGGCAGCCGCTTTTTACAAAAATCGCCCATCCGACGTGGACCTGTCGAATCTAGTCGTGATACCGGAAGCGCCACGAGTATCGGGGATGTCCTATCCAAAAAATTGGGACTGGAGAATCTTGGAGGTAGCCGAAACGTTTGTACGCCCTCCAAAGAAATCATTAAGCGGAAACGAGGTCGAGGGTGCACTCGAAAGCAACGAATCATCGATTAAGAGCTCAAACGAGATTACCGAGGACGTACGTGATCCGTCAATTTTCGATTAAAACGACAATATAACGATAATATACGATTAATCGACCTTTCTCATTGCCGTCGACGTGGTTAGGCGAAAGTAGTCGAGGAGGAGAAGGATGATTCGATCGCGAAGGATGAGGGCTTGCCCGAGTCTACGGCCGAAATGGTCGTCGAGGGAAACGAGGAAACGGAAGAAAAGTCTTCCGACGACGATGTGATAACTGGCGCGAAGGACGACGCGAGAGACGACGACGACGACGACGGGAGAGACGACGACGAAGGGAGAGACGACGGGAGAGACGACGAGAGAGACGACGAGAAGGACGTGGAAACGTCGGAAGAAACGAAGGAAAACGACGCAACCGAAACGCCGCAACCTCCAGAGATCGAGGAATCCGATAAGGTCGAGGACGCTACGAATGAGCCGATTGCTACCGATCAAGAGGAGAGGAGTGATCCTAGTACGGGCGACTCCGGAGTCGACGATCCAACGAACGAAGAAGATCAGGTATAAGCGTTGTCGAATTCGAATCTTTACCGACAAATATTACCTGGTATAATGTAAAAATACGTAGATACTTTCTTTCGGCATTTCGACGCGACGCTAATATCACGCGCGCGCGCGCACACACACACACACACACACACACACACACACACACACACACACATGTATGTATGTATGTATGTATGTATGATAAATGTATAAATGTATAAATGTATATATACCCAAGTAGCCTGTGTGCACGCTTCGGACGGGGACGCGATCGATCCGAACGAAAAGATTCCCACGTACGATTATTATCTTTCGTATCGATCGGCAAACGGTGTCCATGCAGACGAGTTTTTCACCTAGACGCGATCGTTCCTCTCTGCTAGGTCATAGTCGATGGACACGAAGAGTTATCGGAAGCAGAATTGAACGAGGGTAGCATGATTCTGGATCCTGAAGTGGAGAATTTATTGGAAAACGGTAATATGGAACAATTGGCAGCGTTGGTGTTGAACGGCGAAGGTAGACGACTCGTTGGTCGGCAATCGAATAACCCAGAACTTCAAGCCTTCATCGACAATGTGCCTGCCTATATGGTATTTTATATAATCGACGATAGAATCGTTTCAATCGCTAATCCGATTTATATGTGATATACGTGACGGCCGAACTACCTGACCAAAAAACAAACCCCTTTATACTCGCGCGTTTTATTTCAAGGGAAAAATTCACGCGGTACATATGGCAGCGCGAGAAGGGAATCTTAGAGATTTGCAAAGCGCATTGGATCGTCGAAAATTTGCCATAGCAAGGGACGGATCGTCGCCTCGCGGTGCAACGCCTCTTCACGTCGCAGTGATCTTTGGGAATACGGCAGTCATCAGGTAAGCGCTTTATCGTATAAACCCCTATTAGATATTAACGATCGATAGATATCTACGACCTTTAGGATCTATTTACATCGATTTAATGCCAATTGGCTCTTTTATATGTTTACGCGTTCCGTTCTTCGTTAGGTATCTGGCAGGAAGATTCCCGGAAACGGCACACGCGATCGATCTCGACGGTAGAACGCCGTTGCATTATGCGACTACGCTCGCCGACAACGGGCATTACTACAATCTTCTTATTAATTTGGGAGCGAATCCCCTTGTAAAGGATAATGTGAGTGACAAACGAGAGCTCGTTCGTAACTCGTTCAATTTCCTTGCATTCGCGGCCAGCAATTAATCAATGATACAATTTATTTTCCATTTTTATATATCTATTTGAACATTCGAACGTTTAATTTTTATTTTATTCTCGCGTTGAAATACGAATTAGAATTTGAAATCGCATTATAATTGATCCTCATCGGGATTGCCAAAAGCGTACCGCTTAATGTACGCTTTTTCATGTAACACATTTTATTATAATATCGATGTCAAATATTATTCCCTATCAAACTTTATTCGCGCGCGCCCGCGCACATACATATATACATGTATATATACATGTATATATATATATATATATATATATATATATATATATATATATATATCTGTAGTTAGGAAATAAGGCGGATCATTACAAACTGAATCAGGATGAACTATCGCACAAAAGACTACTTCGTGATTTCGGAGCCAGCGAAAAACTCGCCGAAGAAATGTTGACGGACAAAGGTATTTGAATATTTCAAGACACGTGTGCGAACTTGGTTAATCACTCGCGAGGCGCCAATTTTTCTTTTCAAATTATCCAAATAATTTTTGTTCGATCGCATTCTACTTTTCGTAAATGAACATAAAAATGCATTAAAATCGATTCAACGAGCAAAATAATGATCAAATCAAATCTTTATCGCGTCATATAGAGATATGCGTAGAAACACCCAACGTCCGTCCATTACACGTTCGTATATCGAGGAATTTGAAATTAGAAATCGGTACGAGAATTCGCACCATCTCACTCTTATCGCACTCTATCGTTTCCCTTGTGTATATGTATGTATGTATGTGTGTGTATATATATATATATATATATATATATATATATATACACACACATACACACACACACACACACACACACACACACACACACACACACAAGTAGTTTATTTGAATTAATACGTTACGCACTGTCTAAATCGGGTTACCTACCGACGTTCGGCACATCGGCGGCGGCACATCGGCACCCGTTGTTCCATTCGTATCCCCACTCCTTGCCACGGTCTCGCACGGACGAGAAACAGTGCCCGGAGGAGACAAGTACTCGGCTAGGCGAGAGGCGAGCGAACCAGAAACGTTGGCTACCTTGGAGAGATGCTTCCGCCTGCTTGCTGGCGCTAGAAGAAACTCGGCGGCCGCTAGGACGCCCTCGAATCCTGGTACACTTCTTGGTCGTTGCCTTAAACGGCCGATATTCGATCGCATAAAGCACCGTGTGACACGCATGGACCACAATCTTTTTGATATTATTTGGCCGGCTTTTAAAAAATACGGCAATCCTACCGGCGGCACCAACAACAAGACCAGAGACAGCGGCCACTCCGTCGCGAGCTTGGACGATACCGTCGATAACGAATTCATCGTTGTGCCCGATTACGAAAGTTACGTGGTATTTGCCGAGCTCTTCGATCCTATTATCAGGGAGTTGCATTGTCTGACAGCGAGCGGAGATCTTCCGGACCATCCACCAGCTAGTTTTTTCGACATAATAAACGACTCGGCGGCCGATGGGAAAGGAAATTATGCCGACGAAGTGGCCGTCTCTGCCTTGGAAAATTATGATCTGGATCCGTCCGCGAAGTACGTCCAAGCCGGTATCATCGAATGTTGCAGAAATCTCGAGGATTATACCCTACCGTTGACCCTTACCGTTAATCAACTCGAGGACGTAGAACGTGTCCTAACCAGCGAGTTTATGAGCCCGGAAATATCCGTTATAATGGCCGAAGGTAGCACCGAGGACGAGGCTGGTAATTATTTGACGTTGAGCGAACTTTTGGATCAGCCGAGCCCATTGAGAACTCAATTGGCGGCAGCCGGCCTCTTGCTCCCAATAACGGAGTTTCAAATTCACGATGCTAAAAGACTTCACGGTAAACATTGGCCGTACGGCCGTGGAGTCTACGTAACTTCCGCCGGCGATTTGGCAGCTTGGGTTAACGTTCAGGATCATCTAAGGGTGATATCTCGTACCACGGACGACAGACCGGGCCTGATCGGCCGAGCCTACGTGAAATTAGCAAAGGTTATGCGCCTATTGGATCAAAGATTGAAATTTAAGAAGGACGTTAAATTTGGTTTTCTTAGTTCGAGACTCGACTCGATCGGCAACACCTTAAAATTCACTCTCATCGTAAGGTTTCCCGAATTGTCGAAAGAACGGGACCACCTTAAACATTTATGCGTCGTTCGTGGATTAAGCGTTACCGGCACACCGCGCAAGGATACTTATAAAATAGCCAATCAACAATGTTTGTCGATCTCGGAATTGCATACCCTGCAAGATTTTTCAAGGGCTATTTCGAATATTCTCCTATTGGAGAAAGAATTGACGTTGAACAATTCTATAAGAATCGCCAGCATGATAGCCGGTATTTTTCGAAAGAAGACCAACTCGAGAAGACTTCGATCTTGATCGACGACGAAACGACTCGTCTACGCGATCGACGGAGACGACGTATTTTACGCCATTTTACAGGGATACAACTATTCTGGCACGGTATCTCGTCGACGTCGATCCGCTAAACGTTTCCAACTCGATATTATTAAGGAAACGCTTTTAACAGATCCTTTCTCAATTATTATCTGACTAAAGTCGATTTTATTCCTCTTTCACGGTCCTAGTTATTAACAATCGCTTCTCGTGGCATAACCAAAGAGATAACACCTATAGAGCGAGCGAGCGAGCAGAAGAGAGAGAGAAAGAGAGAGAGAGAGAGAGAGAGAGAGAGAGAGAATGGGGGAGGGAGGGAGGGAGGGAGGGAGGGAGGGTTTTTGAAATATTTGAACTCTTTTCTTCGATGGTGTTACGTTGGAAAGATGTGCGAACTCTGTTGTCTGACTCTTTCTCGTGTATCGGACATTGTCCTTCAGTTTGAATAATTATTTTAGTAAAAGAAAAAAAAAAGAAAAAGAAAACACGTTGCGCGCTTGGATTATTTGCCGAGAAGAAGGTCGCATTTTTTATTAGGTTAGTAAAACATTGAAAGCGAAAAAAAAAAAAAAGCTAACGGTATTGTTTCGACACATTGTTATAGCACCGATTGTTAAATAGTATGCTTCTTATAACTGTCCGTACGTGATATTATATGTATTGTTAAAAAGACGTCGAGAAAGTGTTTTATTCGATGAAATTTTAAGCGACTGTTTTTCTTTTTTTATTGGTTACAATGGAATGAATTTCAATGAACATTTTAACATACATTTTAATGTTTCTCGAAAGTTGCTTAGCTTTTCTTGCCTTCTTTATCATGCACGTGTCAATGTTCACGCGCGAAGACGAAACAACGCTGGCCCACGTCTTTCCAATATATACTTACGTACATATCTCTATGTATGTGTGTTCGTTCATCGCGAGTCACGTGTGATTCGTGATTCTATTATCCATACAAATATATCTACATAAACTTTCGTCCAATACAAAATACAAATCCTGCCGTTTATATAATCACCGTAACACGAATTTCTTTTGCTTTTGCATATTGAGATGGAAGAGTGCCGTTAAATCTTAACAATATTTCTAACGACTTTAATCACGATTTCAATCACGATTTCAGTCAATCACGATTTTTCTTGCACCATTTCATTCCGCATATTATTCGTATCAAATCATACTTGTGATATTTCACCCAAGCTATATATATATATATATATATATATATATATATATATATATATATATATACATATATATATATAATGTACATGTACATATATATATATATACATATACACACACACACACACACACACCGAGCAATAAAAGAGAATGTATTTTTCAGAGGATAATCAACTCGACATACCTATATTTCGCACGGAGGAAGGTCGTTACTTAGCATCGTGTAAGTTTAACTCGTATCGCGCGAAAATTTTCGCACAAGACAAGTTTTTAACTTTGAATACGTTTCGGCAGCTCTGGGTGATCCATTGATCAGGGGTTTAACCGAAGTGGCGAATGCACGTCCAAACGATCCGGTCACGTATTTGGCGACTTATCTATACAATTTTGCTAACAATAATAAAAGTGGCGATCAACGGGTTCGTACGTTGTTCGATTAACGCGAATCTCTCTAGTAGAGTACCATTCGTTCGACGATGATATTCGTATGTATGTATGTATGCATGTACCAATGCGTGTTACAGGAATCCAACGTTCTTATAATACCCGAACGTGAAAACGAATCTCTCGACAATCCTGACAATGATAACGTGGACGAGGACGCGGGCTATCCTCAAAGTCCGGATTCCGATGTACCAGAATCAACCTTTAGCAACCCAAACAGGGTACGTTGCTCGTTCCTGCGTGGCACGGAGTATAAATTTAATGTAAAATCCCTTTTAATTCGCAGGACGAGCACGGGCAAAGTATGATACACTTTGCAGCTGTGCGTTCTTATTCGAAGGACGGCTTGTATCATCTTTTGCAAGAGACACAGGT
This sequence comes from Dolichovespula sylvestris, assembly GCA_918808275.2. Lineage (NCBI taxonomy): Eukaryota > Metazoa > Arthropoda > Insecta > Hymenoptera > Vespidae > Dolichovespula > Dolichovespula sylvestris. The sequence goes on from OU964977.1 coordinate 5,981,897, forward strand.
CAACGTTGGTTTTAGGGACGAGGTTTATAGAACGGCTAGAGACGTTGCGGAACAGGCTAATATACGTGAGAACGTCGAAGAGATCGATCGTTGGGTCGTATATTTGGCGGCAAGAGGTAAATAAGATAATCGACGTTGACGTTTTAAACGTAATCCGAGTTGTAGACGAACGACTCCATACCCCTTTCGTTTTCTTTTCTTTTCTTTTCCTTATAGGTGAAACGGAAAAGCTGGTGGAACTTTTGCTGGAAGGTTACGATCATATCTTAGACGCGGAAGACGATAAAGTGAATATCGTTGACGTAGCGACCGAAAGGGATCACGAGGCGACCGTGCAATTTTTACAATCCATTCCTAATTATGTGGTAAAGGAAAATACGCTATTTTTGAACGACTTTCGTCCTTTATCAATGAACCTAATACGTGTAGGCACGTGGGTGCGCATAAGGTACGCGATATATACGACGTCGTACAAGCGTTTATTTAATTTTTCGTGCGTTAGGATCAACGAGAGGATACGCACCGTGCCATACGTCTCGCCGATGTCGCCAAAGTGAAGGAGCTTTTAAATAAAAATAACGGAGGTGGAAAGTTATTGGCAGTTGGAAAAAATATAACCGGTCGGTGTGCCCTTCACATCGCTGTTTTACGGGAAAACGAAGAGATCGTACGATTGATAGCTAACACGTATCCGGAAACATTGCGAATCGGCGACAACGTAGGTCTTTCGTTCCTCGACTCCTTCGAAGGAACTACCGATAGTCCCCTTAATTATTTAATTTGATTTTCAGCTCGAAAGAACTGCTCTTCATTATGCAATGGGAGTACCATCGGTTGAAATATTAAGCAACATTCTCATAAAAGCGGGCGCGAAACGAATCGTCAAAGATCTGGTACGCTTTCACAGGGATATATACATACATATATATATATATATATATATATATATATATATATATATATATATCGCCCCGCATTTGAATATATACGCATTATATAGGTAAATAAGGATGGGCGATGCAACAGACCTTGATATTTTTCAGAAATCACGACAACCTTCGTACTACTTCATGAACAAATCGGATATCGAGAGACTTCAGGAGGAGGAGGAAGCGATGACGGGCAAGTAAATATGAATTGTAAACTAAAATGCTAATCCATATGCACTGTATTCTTATTCACAGATACTCTTTAGTCAAGTTTGTCGGGAATCGATGATATTAGCTGAATAGCGTACCGGCTGACCGCGTTCATCCACACGATGTCAATATCAATGGATAATTGGAATAATTTAAGTAATCGCGGCCGTGCAAGTCTATCGATATATTCCTTCAATTATTTATTTTATTCTATTTCGATTAAATTGACGCAACGCGACATCTCCTCTCTTTTCTTCGTCGGATATTTGTAATTTATTACAATTTAGCCGCAATAAATAACTCGGACGGAGTATAGAGGAAAGCGAATGATCGTTTACATACGAAATAATAATGTCAACATGTTGATATCTTATGATGTTTAAGGGCATGCGAATACTCTTTACAATCCCATGATTCGTGTTCGTGCGATATGACGTTATTGGTCCAGGCTGACATACGCACGTTGATGCGAGACACGATCGTTAAGGACAAGCGAATCTTACGAAATTATTTATCGTCGAAATGCGAGCTTATAAAACGAAGGTTCTCCGATCGATCTCACGGCGCGATCACCGCGACGTTTTATTATTTTTATTTTTAATTTTTCGTTTCACTTTCGTCCTCTTAACGCCGTCCTCACCCCCTTGGCCGTCGTCCGAATCATCGTCGATTAGCTTTTGCCACGGCGTTGGGTTTACGAACGCCGGCTTTGCCGCTTGATGGGCTATATAAAGGAACAAAAATAAAGGGCAAAGCTATATTGGCATTAAGTATAAAGGCATACGCGTATAATCGCAATAAAAATGTATACTACTAACGAAGTAATCCTTGGGTCGCAGGTTTCGGCCGATTTTTCGACCTCTCTCGCCACTCCTCGTAAGCCTTCGAGCTCTCCTCCTGCCTCCTTTTCCGTTCTTCCTCGTCTTGTTCCACTTTCAATTGCTGCGCTTTTTGTTGCGCTGCCGTACCAAGGTTTATGGTTAATATTATTATTCTCGTACGAAGAATTACGATTAATTACGATTCTAAATAGCGTTCTACCAATCCCACTTGCCTTTCTTTTCCTCTTCCTTTTTACGAGCCCATTGCCGAAGGCACAAGGCCTTCGCTACCACAACCGTTTTCTCCTCAAATTCTTTCAATCGTTTTTCTATTTCCATTTCCTTCTCAAGGGCCGCCTTTTTCTCCGCTTCCTCTTTTCTCTTCCTTTCTGCCCACCTGACAAAATTCTCCTTTTCCATTCTCTCCTTTTCTTCCCTCTCGCGTGCCAATCTTTCTTCCTCCTCCCGTTTCTTCGTTTCCAACATTTCCTCCTCTTCTCTTTTTCGTTGGAGATGCGTCTGCTTTTTACGTAACCATTCCTCGTGAGCGCTTCTTTTTTTTTTGCCCATTGACGACGATTCCTCCGAGAGCAACCGAGAAGATTTCATGGTGCCGACCGACGACGACGACGACGACGACGCCGTCGACATATGCACGACTCTATGCCCGTTTATAACGTACCTGAGGAGGGTCGGGGAAAAAGTAAAAGAAAAAAGAGAGAAAAGAGAAGGGGGAGCAAATAAAAACATCCAAACGTGTCGTACCTGCCTGCCTGCCTACCTACCTACCTACCTACCTACCTACCTGCCTACCTACCTGCCTACCTACCTACCTACCTACCTACCTACCTCTGTATCTCCGGTGGATTATTCTTTCGTCCGACGTCGTCGTCGTCGTCGTCGTCGTCGTCGTCGTCGTCGTCGTCGTCGTCGTCGTCGTCGTCGGCGGCGGCGGCGGCGGCGGCGGCGGCGGCGGCGGCGGCGGCGGCGAGGCCGTTCGACGACGATCCTTGCCGATCGCAGCTCGTTTTATCGGTGATTCTGCATCGTCGTTCGACCCGACGAGATACCGGTTTGACGTTAACGATGGATTCGAAATGACGCCCGGAAGATTTGTCGATGGACGAGGTTGCGCTCGACGTAGAAGAGTAGCAACGATAAGTTTCCGGCGACGCGATTTCACCACCAGCACCAGCACCGACACAATCACCGTAAGAAGGGATCAACGCTTCCTTCAAGGATAACGACGAGAGCATATCGGCGGCGGCGACCGTTCTAATGCCCGTATCGCCGCCATCGTCCAAGATATTGGTCTCGTTTCTACGGCCGACGCGTATCCCGATATTCGCCGTCTCTTTCACGTCCACGTTTTCGGCGTTTAAAGATTCCGCATATATAGCCGGATTGATATAACGAAACTCTGGCCCGGAGGACGAACTTTTTAATTTTTCATGACAGCGAGGCTCTCGAACGAAATCTATAGCTCTATCCTTGTCGGATCGATGACTTCTATTCGAAGCATTACAATATTTGGGATTTAACGTCGTCGCACCACTGTATACATTTTCGAGACTTTCGTGATACAGCCGAAAGCAATTATCGTATTCTTTCCGATCGAACGAACGGTTTACGTTGTCATCGGCAGCCATCGTTCGAATTTATCGCAGATAGATATATTTTCTACGAGGTCGGAGCTTTTAGGCAATTAAAAAATTCCCGCATAAAGATATATTTATCCCATTATCCTATAATCGATGTTTGATGCGCTCCGTTTATCATCTTTGACAACGATCGAATATTGTCAATACGATATTAGCGATAAATCGATCTCTCTTGCCACGAGAAGGTAAGCAAGCAAATTACCAATATATATCACTATATACTCTACGTCCACCGATAATATAGATATTTTCATTCCTCTTATAGTTTGTCAATTATACGAAAAAATATCACGATATTTTCCTTTAAATCAAGAGAGAGATGATTATATTTATTCGTTTCAAATAAAATTGAAATAATACAAATAAACATTGCGTTTATCCCCTCGTCGAAAGAAAACAACATTATCGATCTTAATCGATATTCATGACTATTTTGCATTTATTGTAGATTAACTTCACAGATCATCGCGTGCCGATATACATTATTAACAATTAAGTACTGTACAGTCGTTTTCATTAATTCTGTAAAGAGAATTAATACTGTGAAGGCGAACGACTTGTCTTCCTCAACAGCTTTCTCCGTATTTTCGTAACATTGGCGTGTAAACAGTGGACTCTCCCCCAACACCTCATTCTCCAATGAATCGTTTTACCGTATTGATGGTTACGCGTGCGTGCGTGCGTGCGTGAGTGCGTGCGTGCGTGCGTGCGTGCGTGAGTGCGTGCGTCTTTATTTCACAATAAAGCTGTTCAAAAAGGGCAGTAGCGCGCGCGCGCGCGTGTGTGTGAGAGAGAGAGAGAGAGAGAGAGAGAAGAAAGCCATTCCAATTATAGAATAATACTTGTAGTCTACAAAATTTATGAAAAAGTCTGTACTTTGTTTTAAAACTAATTTTTTTTCTATGTTTTTTAATAAAATTGTGCTCGATCAGCGAATAATATTAAATTAATAATCTAAATTAAACTGAGATCGCTCGAAAATATCAACGGTCGGTCGATGCAAAGCTTTTAGAGTTAGATTCCGTGACATTGTTCTGTCTTGCGATAATAGCGTATTCCTCCATAA
>OU964977.1:5991583-5999955 GCA_918808275.2 Dolichovespula sylvestris
ATCATTCGTGAATAAAGTGTGACATTGAAGAGGAATCTTGTTGAAACCAGGAGGGTTATTCCGAAGAGGAGTCCGTCTAAGGAAGGTAGGAAGTTGCATCACCCGTCTTTGTTGGTGCCAACAAAGCGCTCGACCACAACGTGTTATTATATAACGCATCATGGCTCCGCCAATGAGAAGGCTGAAGACCACGCCGCTCAACCGTCATTTGTCATTCGATCGGTAGTCCCCGAGCCGATGATACGTTAAGAGAGCTTTTCCTTTGTTCTTCACTCTCTTTGTTCACTCGTCAGACATTTTGTCTACACATCGGGTGGCCCATCCTCTCCGCTTCTTCGTTGGATTCCTCCAGTGAAAAAATTACAAAAACCCCGTATTGGTGAAGCCAAGGATAATGAGTACTATTTGAGTGGGTCCTAGTGTTTCATGGTAGTGTCTGTGGATGACGAGCATTTATGCTTTGTGGGAACAGAGCGGTTTCTCGTTTAAACCGTTTGACTGCTGAGGAGCGCTATCGCGCCCTTTTCTTATATAAAACAAATTTATCTAAATAAGTGATATTTTTTAATTTTTGTTGTCGCAAAGCAATATAAGCGAGTTTATCGTTTGTATATTTGTTTTTTTGTTTTTTCTTTTTTTCTTTATTGTTTTATTGAGCATGTCTGAAAAAATACGTTAGCAGCCAAACGGTTGAGGTACGAGAAAAAGTTTCTAAGCCCTGTATTCGTGTGGATCAGGACTACGAGTCCTTCGTGAGTGAATTCTAGTGTTTGACGGTAGTGCGTCCGTGTTGATACGAATGTGTTCGTGCTCCGTTGTTGCGGATGCCCCTTTGGGGGAGGGAGGTGCATCTGTTTTTTGTGGGAGCAGAACGGTTTCTTGTTTTTAACCGTTTGACTGCTGAGGAGTGCTATCGCGCTTTTCTTATATAAAACAAATTTATCTAAATGAGTGGTATTTCTAAATTTTTGTTGTTGCAAAGCAATACGAGTGAGTTTATAGTTTTTTGTTTATTTCTTTTTTTTGTTTATTGTTTTATTGAGTATGTCTGAAAAGAAACGTTAGCAGCCAAACGGTTAAGGTACAGGAAAAAGTTTCTATACCCTGTATACGTGCGGATCAGGACTATGAGTCCTTCGTGAGTGGATTCTAGTGTTTGACGGTAGTGCATCCGTGTTGATGGGAATGTGCTCGTGCTCGGTGTGGTGGGTGCCCCTCTGTGGAGGTGAGAGAAGATGTGCATCTATTCTTTGTGGGAGCAGAGCGGTTTCTTCCTTGCAACAACTAACGGCGCTATATCGGTGGACCTGCGATGATACCGGTAACGTGGCTGGAGTTAACAACGTGGGTAAGTCCATTTTATTTGTTGCGTTGGCGAAACTGAAATTTTTGCGCGAAAGTGTTTATAGTGCATGCGCTGTGCGAGAAATTCAAACGGGATTTATCCGCGGTTGCGTCCGCGTTTTGTCCGCGATTGCGGCCGTGTTTTGTCCGGGGAGCGTCCGGGTTTTGTCCGCGGTTGGGTTCGTGTTTTGTCCGCGGTTGCGGTCGTGTTTTGTCCGGGGTTGCGTCCGTTTTTTGTTTGCGGGTGCGTCCGGGTTTTGTTTGCGGGCGCGTGCAGGTTTTGTTTGCGGGCGCGTGCGGGTTATGTTTGCGGGCGCGTGCGGATTTTGTTTGCGGGCGCGTCTGGGTTTTTTTTGCGGTCGCGTCTGGGTGGGGATCCAACTTGCGTCCGGGTGTTGTCTGCGGTTGGGTTTGGGTGTAGTTCGGGTGGGGTCCGGGTTTTATCTTCGCTTGCGTTTGGGTGGGGGTCCCGGTTGCGTCCGGGTATTGTCTGCGGCTGGTTGGGTGATGTCTGGGTGATGTCCTTGTTTGATCTTCGCTTGCGTCTGGGTGGGGGTCAGGGTTGCGGCCGGGTATCTGCAGCTGGGTTTGGGTGACATCCGGGCCTGATCTTCGCATGCGTCTGGGTGGGGGTCCCGGTTGCGTCCGGGTTATGTCTGCGATTGACTCTGGGTGACTTCCGGACAATGTATGCGGTTGGGTCTGGGTGAAGACCGGATGGGGTCCGCGTTTGCTCTACGGTTGCGGTTTGGGATGCGGTCCGGGATACGGTCTGGGAGGCGGTCTGGGTTGTGCGCTGGGTGTGGTATACGGTTGCGTACGGGGTGCGCCTTAGTTTGATCTAAGTTTGCGTCTGGGTTGGGCTGCGTCTGGGTTGCGTCTAAGTCTAAACTAAGTTTGCGTCTGGGTTGGGCTGCGTTTTTATACGGTTGCGTGTGGACTGCGTCTAAGTCTAAACTAAGTTTGCGTCTGGGTTGCGTCTAAATCTAAACTAAGTTTGCGTCTGGGTTGCGTCTGGGTTGCGTCTGGGTTGCGTCTGGGTTGCGTCTGGGTTGCGTCTGGGTTGCGTCTGGGTTGCGTCTGGGTTGCGTCTGGGTTGCGTCTGGGTTGCGTCTGGGTTGCGTCTGGGTTGCGTCTGGGTTGCGTCTGGGTTGGCCTGCGTTTTTATACGGTTGCGTGTGGACTGCGTCTAAGTCTAAACTAAGTTTGCGTCTGGGTTGCGTCTAAATCTAAACTAAGTTTGCGTCTGGGTTGCGTCTAAATCTAAACTAAGTTTGCGTCTGGGTTGCGTCTGGGTTGCGTCTGGGTTGCGTCTGGGTTGCGTCTGGGTTGCGTCTGGGTTGGCCTGCGTTTTTATACGGTTGCGTGTGGACTGCGTCTAAGTCTAAACTAAGTTTGCGTCTGGGTTGCGTCTAAATCTAAACTAAGTTTGCGTCTGGGTTGCGTCTGGGTTGCGTCTGGGTTGCGTCTGGGTTGCGTCTGGGTTGCGTCTGGGTTGCGTCTGGGTTGCGTCTGGGTTGCGTCTGGGTTGCGTCTGGGTTGCGTCTGGGTTGGCCTGCGTTTTTATACGGTTGCGTGTGGACTGCGTCTAAGTCTAAACTAAGTTTGCGTCTGGGTTGCGTCTAAATCTAAACTAAGTTTGCGTCTGGGTTGCGTCTAAATCTAAACTAAGTTTGCGTCTGGGTTGCGTCTAAATCTAAACTAAGTTTGCGTCTGGGTTGCGTCTGGGTTGCGTCTGGGTTGCGTCTGGGTTGCGTCTGGGTTGCGTCTGGGTTGCGTCTGGGTTGCGTCTGGGTTGCGTCTGGGTTGCGTCTGGGTTGCGTCTGGGTTGCGTCTGGGTTGCGTCTGGGTTGGCCTGCGTTTTTATACTGTTGCGTGTGGACTGCGTCTAAGTCTAAACTAAGTTTGCGTCTGGGTTGCGTCTGAGTTGCGTCTGGGTTGCGTCTGGGTTGCGTCTGGGTTGGCCTGCGTTTTTATACTGTTGCGTGTGGACTGCGTCTAAGTCTAAACTAAGTTTGCGTCTGGGTTGCGTCTAAATCTAAACTAAGTTTGCGTCTGGGTTGCGTCTGGGTTGCGTCTGGGTTGCGTCTGGGTTGCGTCTGGGTTGGCCTGCGTTTTTATACGGTTGCGTGTGGACTGCGTCTAAGTCTAAACTAAGTTTGCGTCTGGGTTGCGTCTAAATCTAAACTAAGTTTGCGTCTGGGTTGCGTCTAAATCTAAACTAAGTTTGCGTCTGGGTTGCGTCTGGGTTGCGTCTGGGTTGCGTCTGGGTTGCGTCTGGGTTGCGTCTGGGTTGCGTCTGGGTTGCGTCTGGGTTGCGTCTGGGTTGCGTCTGGGTTGCGTCTGGGTTGCGTCTGGGTTGCGTCTGGGTTGCGTCTGGGTTGCGTCTGGGTTGCGTCTGGGTTGGCCTGCGTTTTTATACGGTTGCGTGTGGACTGCGTCTAAGTCTAAACTAAGTTTGCGTCTGGGTTGCGTCTAAATCTAAACTAAGTTTGCGTCTGGGTTGCGTCTAAATCTAAACTAAGTTTGCGTCTGGGTTGCGTCTGGGTTGCGTCTGGGTTGCGTCTGGGTTGCGTCTGGGTTGCGTCTGGGTTGCGTCTGGGTTGCGTCTGGGTTGCGTCTGGGTTGCGTCTGGGTTGCGTCTGGGTTGCGTCTGGGTTGCGTCTGGGTTGGCCTGCGTTTTTATACGGTTGCGTGTGGACTGCGTCTAAGTCTAAACTAAGTTTGCGTCTGGGTTGCGTCTAAATCTAAACTAAGTTTGCGTCTGGGTTGCGTCTAAATCTAAACTAAGTTTGCGTCTGGGTTGCGTCTGGGTTGCGTCTGGGTTGCGTCTGGGTTGCGTCTGGGTTGCGTCTGGGTTGCGTCTGGGTTGCGTCTGGGTTGCGTCTGGGTTGCGTCTGGGTTGCGTCTGGGTTGCGTCTGGGTTGCGTCTGGGTTGCGTCTGGGTTGCGTCTGGGTTGCGTCTGGGTTGCGTCTGGGTTGCGTCTGGGTTGCGTCTGGGTTGGCCTGCGTTTTTATACGGTTGCGTGTGGACTGCGTCTAAGTCTAAACTAAGTTTGCGTCTGGGTTGCGTCTAAATCTAAACTAAGTTTGCGTCTGGGTTGCGTCTAAATCTAAACTAAGTTTGCGTCTGGGTTGCGTCTGGGTTGCGTCTGGGTTGCGTCTGGGTTGCGTCTGGGTTGCGTCTGGGTTGCGTCTGGGTTGCGTCTGGGTTGCGTCTGGGTTGCGTCTGGGTTGCGTCTGGGTTGCGTCTGGGTTGCGTCTGGGTTGCGTCTGGGTTGGCCTGCGTTTTTATACGGTTGCGTGTGGACTGCGTCTAAGTCTAAACTAAGTTTGCGTCTGGGTTGCGTCTAAATCTAAACTAAGTTTGCGTCTGGGTTGCGTCTAAATCTAAACTAAGTTTGCGTCTGGGTTGCGTCTGGGTTGCGTCTGGGTTGCGTCTGGGTTGCGTCTGGGTTGCGTCTGGGTTGCGTCTGGGTTGCGTCTGGGTTGCGTCTGGGTTGCGTCTGGGTTGCGTCTGGGTTGCGTCTGGGTTGCGTCTGGGTTGGCCTGCGTTTTTATACGGTTGCGTGTGGACTGCGTCTAAGTCTAAACTAAGTTTGCGTCTGGGTTGCGTCTAAATCTAAACTAAGTTTGCGTCTGGGTTGCGTCTAAATCTAAACTAAGTTTGCGTCTGGGTTGCGTCTGGGTTGCGTCTGGGTTGCGTCTGGGTTGCGTCTGGGTTGCGTCTGGGTTGCGTCTGGGTTGCGTCTGGGTTGCGTCTGGGTTGCGTCTGGGTTGCGTCTGGGTTGCGTCTGGGTTGCGTCTGGGTTGCGTCTGGGTTGCGTCTGGGTTGCGTCTGGGTTGCGTCTGGGTTGGCCTGCGTTTTTATACGGTTGCGTGTGGACTGCGTCTAAGTCTAAACTAAGTTTGCGTCTGGGTTGCGTCTAAATCTAAACTAAGTTTGCGTCTGGGTTGCGTCTAAATCTAAACTAAGTTTGCGTCTGGGTTGCGTCTGGGTTGCGTCTGGGTTGCGTCTGGGTTGCGTCTGGGTTGCGTCTGGGTTGCGTCTGGGTTGCGTCTGGGTTGCGTCTGGGTTGCGTCTGGGTTGCGTCTGGGTTGCGTCTGGGTTGCGTCTGGGTTGCGTCTGGGTTGCGTCTGGGTTGCGTCTGGGTTGCGTCTGGGTTGGCCTGCGTTTTTATACGGTTGCGTGTGGACTGCGTCTAAGTCTAAACTAAGTTTGCGTCTGGGTTGCGTCTAAATCTAAACTAAGTTTGCGTCTGGGTTGCGTCTAAATCTAAACTAAGTTTGCGTCTGGGTTGCGTCTGGGTTGCGTCTGGGTTGCGTCTGGGTTGCGTCTGGGTTGCGTCTGGGTTGCGTCTGGGTTGCGTCTGGGTTGCGTCTGGGTTGGCCTGCGTTTTTATACGGTTGCGTGTGGACTGCGTCTAAGTCTAAACTAAGTTTGCGTCTGGGTTGCGTCTAAATCTAAACTAAGTTTGCGTCTGGGTTGCGTCTGGGTTGCGTCTGGGTTGCGTCTGGGTTGCGTCTGGGTTGCGTCTGGGTTGCGTCTGGGTTGCGTCTGGGTTGCGTCTGGGTTGCGTCTGGGTTGCGTCTGGGTTGCGTCTGGGTTGCGTCTGGGTTGCGTCTGGGTTGCGTCTGGGTTGCGTCTGGGTTGCGTCTGGGTTGCGTCTGGGTTGCGTCTGGGTTGCGTCTGGGTTGCGTCTGGGTTGCGTCTGGGTTGCGTCTGGGTTGGCCTGCGTTTTTATACGGTTGCGTGTGGACTGCGTCTAAGTCTAAACTAAGTTTGCGTCTGGGTTGCGTCTAAATCTAAACTAAGTTTGCGTCTGGGTTGCGTCTAAATCTAAACTAAGTTTGCGTCTGGGTTGCGTCTGGGTTGCGTCTGGGTTGCGTCTGGGTTGCGTCTGGGTTGCGTCTGGGTTGCGTCTGGGTTGCGTCTGGGTTGCGTCTGGGTTGCGTCTGGGTTGCGTCTGGGTTGCGTCTGGGTTGCGTCTGGGTTGCGTCTGGGTTGGCCTGCGTTTTTATACGGTTGCGTGTGGACTGCGTCTAAGTCTAAACTAAGTTTGCGTCTGGGTTGCGTCTAAATCTAAACTAAGTTTGCGTCTGGGTTGCGTCTAAATCTAAACTAAGTTTGCGTCTGGGTTGCGTCTGGGTTGCGTCTGGGTTGCGTCTGGGTTGCGTCTGGGTTGCGTCTGGGTTGCGTCTGGGTTGCGTCTGGGTTGCGTCTGGGTTGGCCTGCGTTTTTATACGGTTGCGTGTGGACTGCGTCTAAGTCTAAACTAAGTTTGCGTCTGGGTTGCGTCTAAATCTAAACTAAGTTTGCGTCTGGGTTGCGTCTAAATCTAACTAAGTTTGCGTCTGGGTTGCGTCTGGGTTGCGTCTGGGTTGCGTCTGGGTTGCGTCTGGGTTGCGTCTGGGTTGCGTCTGGGTTGCGTCTGGGTTGCGTCTGGGTTGCGTCTGGGTTGCGTCTGGGTTGCGTCTGGGTTGCGTCTGGGTTGCGTCTGGGTTGCGTCTGGGTTGCGTCTGGGTTGCGTCTGGGTTGCGTCTGGGTTGCGTCTGGGTTGCGTCTGGGTTGCGTCTGGGTTGCGTCTGGGTTGCGTCTGGGTTGCGTCTGGGTTGCGTCTGGGTTGCGTCTGGGTTGCGTCTGGGTTGCGTCTGGGTTGCGTCTGGGTTGCGTCTGGGTTGCGTCTGGGTTGCGTCTGGGTTGCGTCTGGGTTGCGTCTGGGTTGCGTCTGGGTTGCGTCTGGGTTGCGTCTGGGTTGCGTCTGGGTTGCGTCTGGGTTGCGTCTGGGTTGCGTCTGGGTTGCGTCTGGGTTGCGTCTGGGTTGCGTCTGGGTTGCGTCTGGGTTGCGTCTGGGTTGCGTCTGGGTTGCGTCTGGGTTGCGTCTGGGTTGCGTCTGGGTTGCGTCTGGGTTGCGTCTGGGTTGCGTCTGGGTTGCGTCTGGGTTGCGTCTGGGTTGCGTCTGGGTTGCGTCTGGGTTGCGTCTGGGTTGCGTCTGGGTTGCGTCTGGGTTGCGTCTGGGTTGCGTCTGGGTTGCGTCTGGGTTGCGTCTGGGTTGCGTCTGGGTTGCGTCTGGGTTGCGTCTGGGTTGCGTCTGGGTTGCGTCTGGGTTGCGTCTGGGTTGCGTCTGGGTTGCGTCTGGGTTGCGTCTGGGTTGCGTCTGGGTTGCGTCTGGGTTGCGTCTGGGTTGCGTCTGGGTTGCGTCTGGGTTGCGTCTGGGTTGCGTCTGGGTTGCGTCTGGGTTGCGTCTGGGTTGCGTCTGGGTTGCGTCTGGGTTGCGTCTGGGTTGCGTCTGGGTTGCGTCTGGGTTGCGTCTGGGTTGCGTCTGGGTTGCGTCTGGGTTGCGTCTGGGTTGCGTCTGGGTTGCGTCTGGGTTGCGTCTGGGTTGCGTCTGGGTTGCGTCTGGGTTGCGTCTGGGTTGCGTCTGGGTTGCGTCTGGGTTGCGTCTGGGTTGCGTCTGGGTTGCGTCTGGGTTGCGTCTGGGTTGCGTCTGGGTTGCGTCTGGGTTGCGTCTGGGTTGCGTCTGGGTTGCGTCTGGGTTGCGTCTGGGTTGCGTCTGGGTTGCGTCTGGGTTGCGTCTGGGTTGCGTCTGGGTTGCGTCTGGGTTGCGTCTGGGTTGCGTCTGGGTTGCGTCTGGGTTGCGTCTGGGTTGCGTCTGGGTTGCGTCTGGGTTGCGTCTGGGTTGCGTCTGGGTTGCGTCTGGGTTGCGTCTGGGTTGCGTCTGGGTTGCGTCTGGGTTGCGTCTGGGTTGCGTCTGGGTTGCGTCTGGGTTGCGTCTGGGTTGCGTCTGGGTTGCGTCTGGGTTGCGTCTGGGTTGCGTCTGGGTTGCGTCTGGGTTGCGTCTGGGTTGCGTCTGGGTTGCGTCTGGGTGCGTCTGGGTTGCGTCTGGGTTGCGTGTGGGTTGCGTCTGGGTTGCGTCTGGGTTGCGTCTGGTTGCGTCTGGGTTGCGTCTGGGTTGCGTCTGGGTTGCGTCTGGGGTTGCGTCTGGGTTGCGTCTGGGTTGCGTCTGGGTTGCGTCTGGGTTGCGTCT